>BQNB010133601.1:0-11847 GCA_026074375.1 Tanacetum coccineum
TCTCTCTCTAGAATATATTCTCTCTAGAAACTAGCCAGATCCAAGAATCGACCCCGTGTTATGATATAGGATATACCACAGTATTTCTTCATTTTCCGGCTTCGGCTTTGACTTTGTCGAGGTTGACTTTTGGTTGACTTTGACTTTTTTACTTTGGCTTTTCACGCTCTTCACATTCTCATGCTCGGTTTTGTCGTTTTTGTCCTTTTCTTAGATATCCGTTACCTGCACAATACAAATGCAAAACATACAAATACAATGTATTTTTGGTACGTTTTTTGTCATTTTAGCTCGTTTAATGGACAAATGGTATGTGTAATTAAGCACATACCAAAATCCCTCATACTAAGACATTGATGTGTCCTCACGCAATGCTATAAGTAAACACTTAAGGAAACTAAGACTCTCAATCCCCCTCGACTAATAACCTTAAAAAGTAGCTAAGTGTTCATCGAGGGGAAGTGAAGAATCAATAGCTTCGACAAGTCCCGTTTTTTTACCATTTTTTACATTTACACTAACTACTACTAATATTTTTCTATTTTTCCTTTTTCTCATTTTTTGTACTTTTCTTTTTAAGCAACTAACATGTTTGACTTCCGTTATTATTATAAACATCAAGGATCATAGAACAAGAAGCGCCTATAGAATAATCTATAGATGTCCTAATGGATAAATCCATCATCCCCGATTTTTTACTTGTCCCAACTAAGCTTAAAACGAAATCACCGTTAAGTATAAGTTAGGATGCTAACACTACTCATATTTGAAATTTGTGAACTTTTCACTCCCGACAATTATTTATATGTTACGTGAGTGTACTAATTTCAAATTTCAACCATGGATCGACACTTTTAGAAAGTTGCAATATTTCTATGCTTCACGTTCCACCCAAGAATAATGAGTTTGAAGGCGAGATCATCCCGTGTAGCGACTTTCATCTCGGCACATCCTAACCTTGCGGCTAAGTGACCAGGCTTTTGACACCTCACAGAGACTAGTATCGGGACTCACGGACTTTCAGATTTAAAACCCTTGGACTTCCCGTTTATACACGGAAATACTACAACTAAAGCAAATTATTCTTAGTTCAAAAATATATTTAAATTAAAGAAAAAGAGATTTTCCCTATACTTATTCAAACATAACACTTAACAATTAACACTTATTTAAGCAACGGTAATCCTCGACCTTTTTGAAGGCTACAACATCGGGCGTCCTAACCGACAAGATGCAGCAAACTTTTATCAGTCTCGGACTACTACTATGGGCTTTCCACTTTTTTCATTTTTCATTTTTTTTCATAACTTATATTACCATGACATAGAAAAATTTTCTTTTTATAAAATTTAAGCATATAGCTTAACTAAGATTAAATAAATTAATGTTATCAACTACATTAATAAAGCTTCAAATTTAAAATTTGTCAATTTAAGTTTAGTTTCCGAAAATAGCACTTATTATTAGTCCGGTTAGGAGCTTATGGGAGAAAAAGTCACAAATTACACTTATGAGCTCTTAAAATTTCCAAATAATCCTAGCTTAGCATCCAACTTCTACATAACACTATCATTTTTCGTTCTTCGCAAAATTAGCGAACGCTTAGTCTAAAAGTTAAGGAACAAGCTAAGAGCTCAACACGCTCGACCGAGTCAAAATTTATTCTCATTCTACCCTACGGGAAATTCAAAATTGTGACAAAACACTTCTTTTTTTTTGAAAATTTTTTAAATTTTTTCATTTTTTTGGATTTTTGGTGGCAAAAACAGACTTACGTGAAAACAACGGCTGCAGGCACAATCAAATCGAAGATTCCCCCCATACTAGAACTAGACATTGTCTTTAATGTTTTAAGAAAGGTCTCTACGTAAATCTAAGGCCGTTTATTAAGTATGCCAAAAGATAAAACGTTAGTCGATTAGATTTGGATATCGGATTCCCAAATAAAGCTGAGGATGTGAAGCTCTAGTGATCAAAGGACAAAAACCGCGAGCACGAGAGGCTTCAAAAATCCAGGCAATCCTGGACATACAATCAAAACACAAACACGGATAAGTATGGGTTGCCACCCACGAAGCGCCTTGTTTTTGTTAACCGAGTCACAAGCTCGACTCAACCCCGAATTCATTGGTCTATGGGGAAAGTTTGGAGATCCGGGACAACCAATTATGGTATGTCCCCTCCAAAGTAGTGTTTAAGTCTATGACCATTCACCTTGAAGTTTGGCCCGTCGGTTTGAGATAACTTGACGGTGCCATATGGAAAAACTTGGGTTACGGTGAATGGTCCACTCTAGCGGGTCTTAAGTTTGCCCGAGAAAATCTTCAATCTAGAGTTAAAGAGGAGGACTCGATCACCAACGTTGAAAACGTGGTTTTTGATCTTGGAGTCATGGATTCTCTTTGTTTTCTCTTTATAGATCAAAGAGTTCTCATAGGCTTGATCACGAAGTTCACTTAATTCATTAAGTTGAACTTTCCGGTGATCGCCCGCGGTCACTAGGTCAAAGTTTGCATGCTTTAAGGCCCAATAAGCTTTGTGCTCAAGCTCGATCGGTAGATGACATGCCTTTCCGTACACGAGCTTGTAAGGAGTACACCCGATGGGTGTTTTGTAAGCCGTGCGGAAGGCCCAAAGTACGTCATCTAATTTATCCGACCAAGAGGCACGGTTTTCACCTACGGTCCTTTTAAGAATTCATTTCAAGCCACGATTGGAGACCTCAACTTGCCCACTTGTTTGTGGGTGATACGCGGTGGAGAGACGATGAGTAACTCCGTATTTAAGCATGACCTTTGCAAACTGGTCATTGCAAAAATGGGTTCCGCGATCACTTATAATGGCACGAGGGGCACCGAATCAGGCAAAGAGAGATTTAAGAAATTTGCAAACTACTCGGGCGTCATTGGTGGGGAGCAATTTTGTCTCAACCCATTTTGACAAGTAGTCGACGACCACGAGTATATACTTGTTCCCTCGTGAAGACGGGAATGGCCCCATGAAATCGATACCCCAAACGTCAAAAATTTCGCAAACTTGGATGGAATTTTGAGGCATTTCATCACGTTGCAAAATTTTTCCTTGACGTTGACAAGTGTCACATCGGGTAACCAAGTCATGGGTATCTCGGTAGATTGTGGGCCAATAAAAACCTGAGTCAAAAACCTTTTTGGCGGTGTAGTTGGCACCGTAATGTCCCCCGGTGGGTCCACTATGGCAAGCTGTGAGGATGTCGACAGCTTCTTGGCCCGAAACACACCACCGGATCACTTGATCCGAACATATTTTGAACAAGAAGGGGTCGTCCCAAAAGTAGTGTTTAACATCTTTGAAAAACTTGTTTTTTTGTTGGGACGACATCCCTTTAACAATGAAATTCCCGACGTGGTAATTTACAAAATCGGCAAACTACGGGGTACTATCATCACCACGAAATGTAACCATTCCAAGTGTCTCGAGAGGAAATGTTTTCGTAATTTCCTTATTATTGAGAACATCTTGGTGGGGATTTTCATGTCTAGAAAGGTGGTCGACGGCGAGATTTTCTGCTCCTTTTTTATCACGGATGATAACATCAAATTCTTAGAGCAGAAGAATCCACCGCAATAATCTTGGCTTAGCATCCTACTTAGCGAGCAGATACTTTAGAGCCGAATGATCCGTATACACTATGCTTTTGGATAAGACAAGATATGGCCAGAATTTCTCAAAAGCGTACACTACGACAAGTAATTCTTTTTCGGTCGTAGTGTAATGTGCTTGAGCTTCGGTCATGGTTTTGCTCGCATAGTGTATCGGTTGGAAGTGTTTGTTTTTTTGTTGCCCCAGGACTGCCCCAATTGCAAAGTCGCTTGCATCACACATGATTTTGAAAGGCAAGTCCCAGTCGGGGGCAACCAATATTGGAGCCTCGGTCAATTTCTTTTTAAGTGTATTAAATGATTCGATACATTCTTTGGATAAAACGAACGGAGTCTCTTTTTCGAGCTGAGCAAGTGGGTCATGGGCCGGGCTATTTTTGAGAAATATTTGATGAATCATCTGTAGAACCCGGCATGCCCAAGAAAACTTCGGACACCTCTAACAGTAGTCGGATGAGGGAGCTTAGCTATAACGTCAACCTTAGCTCGATCGACCACAATTCCCGACTTAGAGATTTTGGGTCCAAGAACGATGCCTTCTTTCACCATGAAATGGCTTTTCTCCCAATTTAGAACCAAATTAGTGTCTTCGCGTCGTTTTAGCATCTTTTCCAAATGGGATAGGCATGTAGAGAAAGAATCCCCGAAGACCGAGAAGTCATCCATGAAGACTTTCATCGTTTTTTCAATCATATCGTAAAAGATAGCCATCATGCACCTCTGGAACATGCCCGGTGCATTGCATAAGCCGAAAGGCATGCGACGGTAGGCAAACGTTCCGTAAGGGCAAGTGAATGTGGTCTTCTCTTGGTCCTTTGGGTCAATTGGTATTTGAAAGTAACCCGAGAAACCATCTAGGAAACAATAGTATTCATTTCCCGCTAGTCTCTCGAGCATTTGATCCATGAACGATAATGGGAAGTGGTCTTTACGGGTGGCATCATTTAACTTTCGGTAGTCAATGCATACACGCCACCCGGTAACAAGTCTAGTTGGTATTAATTCATTGTCATCATTGGTCACTACGGTCATACCACCCTTCTTCGGCACACAATGGACCGGGCTAACCCATGGGCTATCAGAGATAGGATATATCAATCCGGCATCAAGAAGTTTGATAACTTCTTGTTTGATAACCTCATGAATTTTTGGTTTAACTCGTCTTTGATGTTGTATTGCCGGTTGTGAGTCATCCTCTATAAGAATTTTGTGGGTACAAAATTGAGGGTCGATACCCTTGATGTCGGAGATTTTCCAAGTGATGGCTTGCTTGTGTGACTTCAAAACCTCAAGAAGGCGGTTCTTCTCCTCATCTTTTAAGTCTTTAGCGATTATGACGAGCAACTTGTCGTCACCCTCCAAAAATGCATACTCAAGATGAGGAGGTAAGTCCTTGAGTTCGACCTCGGTAGGTTCATCAATTGAAGATTTATCATTTTTAGCTTCACAAATTTTAAGTTCTTTTCGAATTTGGGGCAAGTACATTCCTTGAGTGGGAGGGGTAATGATGGCTTATCATTAATAAATGCTTCAAGAAGAAGAATGTCCCCCTCCGAGTCATAATAAGAGTGATCAACTTTCGGTGAAGTTGGATCATCTTCAAGAGCGAGGAAAGCGTTAACTTCCTCAAGAAGAAAATCACTATCCCCGAAGGGAGTGAGGGTCGGAGAAGAGGTAGAAACGATCGGGTCATAATAAGGAGTGGGATTGCCACTCGCGATCACATCGGAGAAACCGAGAACTTCTTGAGAATACTCCTCACAAGCCATATCAATGACGTCGATTCGGTTCGCCGTCATATCATTATAATTAGCCGAGTATCTCGAAGTTTGATCAAGATTGAAAGTAACGGCCTTATTGCCGACACGAAGAGTTAATTCACCTTCGTACACATCAATCAAAGCATGACCGGTCTTTAAGAAACACCTCCCGAGAATTAGGGGAACTCGGGGATCGGGTTCAAAGTCAACGACCACGAAGTCGGCCGGGAAATGGAACACACCAACTTTTACGGAGACATCTTCGGCGATACCGATCGGTTGGGAGATCGAACGGTCCGCAAGTTCGAGAGTCATGCAAGTCGGAGTAAGTTCCGGAAGAGAAAGTTTTTTCCACACGGATAATGGCATGAGATTAATGCTAGCGCCAAGATCGGCCAAGGCTAAGCACTCATCCATTCCGGGAAATTCACACGGAATGAGAAACTTGCCGGGGTCTCCAAGTTTTTTGGGTAACTTGTTGAGGATAACCGCCGAACAATGCTCATTTAAAGGCGTTCTAGCCATTTCACTTAATTTTTCTTTGTTTCCAATTAAAGCTTTAAGAGTCGAGGCAAATTTTGGCATAAGAATCAAAGCATCCGTGAAGCTAATTTCGAAACTCAAATCTTTAAAGATTTCGTAGAATTTCTCAATTTGGTCGTTAGCTTTTTCACGGCGCCTTTCATTATTACGTCTCGAAGGATACGGAATCGTTTTGGGTTTAGGCAGCGGAGCACTATCGAGAGCAACTACCCACTAAAAAAAACATTAAATAACAGAAAAAGAAAAGGGTCGGAAACCGGATATAGAGGATAGACTTGATTAACCAGTGGGTGCGGACGGGTGCGGTTATTTGTGGAAAAGTTAGTAGGCCATCTTCTTTGTACTCCACATGTTTCTCTTTCCTCTCCTCCACCGGGAGGAGGTATATTTCGGTGGTATCGTGGGTAAATCTTAAGCAGTACTCATACTTCAGGTGTATTTGCTTTCTAATTCTCTCCTTGCTGTTGGTACTAGTGATACCCGGGAGAGTACCCAAAGCTGAGGATGAAGAGGTGATTGCTGTTTCATGAATGGACCAATAACATATTCTTAAGCTCAAGTTGAGAATTGGTCAATGTAGTTTGTTGGTTTGGATATTTTTCATAATGGATCATTTGCGGTCCATGTAGGTTTGGAATGTCTTGAGTTTATTCTCAACTTGTGGTTGAGGAATCGGGGCTTGATGAACCGGAGCTTGGTAAGGTGGGGCTTGATAAGCCGGTGCTTGGTAAGCCAGTAGCGGGTTTTGAACACGACTAGCTCCTTGGAAGAATTAGTTTCTTCCTTGGTTATTCCCCTGATAATTGTTTCCTTGATTGTTTCCTTGATTCCTATTTTGGTAGTTTTGATTTTGATTGCCTCGGTTTTGATTCTGATTAAACCCTGGTGGTCCGAGATAATTGTCCGAATGATAGCTAAGCAGATTACAGTTACCTTGAGGTTGGTAGGAATTACCACCTTGATTGTAGGCTCCCACAGCATATACGTTCTGAGTTTGGCCAACGGTGGCTGGATAATCATTGTAAGAATGAGGACCGCCACAAGTTTTGCAACTCGGTGTTACGACATTAACTTGTTGGTTTGTTTGAAGTATTTTTGTTAAGTTCCTATTGATTTCCGCCATTTCAAGCTTAAGGGCTGCTATTTCCGGATTAGAAGAAGAAGTGATAGAACTCGATGACTCATTCCGTTGGGCTGAAGTGTCCCAATCATTGTGGTAAGTGGTCATATTCTCGATGAGATCATAACACTCTTCAGGGCGCCTTTTCATAAAGATACCACCGGCAGCATCATTGATGGTATCGCGATGCCTCAATGTTAACCCGTTATAGAACGTATCTATTTGAGTCACGGGCAACATGTTGTGGTTAGGACATCGATCAATTGAAAGCTTATAACGTTCCCATGCTTCGAATAATGACTCATCAGGTTTTTGATGGAAATTCGTAATATCATTTCTCAACTTGGTCACCATAGAGGATGGGAAGTATTTTCCGAGAAATATTTTTGCCATTTGGTCAAAGGAGGTGATAGAATTCCATGGCAAACGATCAAACCATTCGGCTGCACGATCTTGCAAGGAGTACGGGAAGAGATGTAGACAAAGGGCATCATCGGAGACCCCATTCACTTTCATACTTTGGGTGACATGCAAAAACTTATCGAGATGTTTGTTGGCATCATCACCCGGTCCACGAAATGGACAGGAATTTTGAACTTGTTGAATCATGTCATTCTTGAGTCCAAAATTCGTTGCTTGGATTGCAATCGGGGCAATTGGGCCACCCCGACCATTCAAAGATGGTTGGCACAACTCCTCCATAGTACGGAGGTCGGGAACTGGTGCACCACCTCCTGCAGGAGGTGGTCCGTCATCACCGGCTCCATTAGCGGCCATGTTAATCTCTTTAAATTGGTTTAAAATATTAAGGTTAACACGAGTTTTTCTTTGAATTGTACGTTCGGGATCTTCAAGCGGTGGAAAAAGGTTCCTTGCCGAAGATCGAGTGCTCATGCACTAAAAAGAAATTTATAAAAAGAAAATTTTATGCTAATTAATTTTTTTTTGTTTTTCAACAACTGATTCACAATTTATTTTAATAACGGACAATGCGATAAGACAACTTAAACCTAATAATCAACAAGCTTCTCGGTATCTCTCTAAAAGAAAAACGCACAAAGGAGCGGATGAGTAGGAAAGCGCGAAGCTATTAAAAACCTTTCTCCTTTAGGGTCGTAGTTCCTCGGAACAACCCGCCTTATACCCCTCTTAGAGTTTGTTTATCTTTCAAAAGTGAACCGTACTTCGCAAGTGACACAAAAGGCAAGTTTTTGATCTTTTGTTTGGGAACTTATTAATGATAATACTCAAAGTTGAGAGTATTATATGATTGATTCATTTTATTGATAATTAAGGACAACGTTTTTTTGTTTTTGGTTTTTTTTTGTTTTTTTATATATATAAAAAAAAGAAATGAAAAAATATTTTTGTATTTTTTTGTATTTTTAACAAAGAAAATAACTCTGAGGAAGGATCTTCAAAGCACTAATTGTCAAACGTCGGATCAATAATCGTATGCACTCCTCCCCGGCAGCGGCGCCAAAAATTAATTTCAAGCTTTATAGGTATATATAAATATAATAATATACTTATATTAACCAAACAATTCAAGTGACCCTTGAAAAGTTCAAAGAAAGAAAATCAATGAAATCCAAGTAGAATGATATTCGCGGGTCGTTTATCCCCAACGAGGAACGCAATGAAAAGTCGAGTGTCGGTTTGATATTTGATGTTTGAATTATCAAAGATTTGGATTGGTTTTGATTCCTAAGACGACGGAAAAAGCATATTATGCATTCTAATTAAACAAATAAGCACAAAATGAAGAACGAGAATCCTAAAAAGACACTAAATTATCAAATAAAGGCAAAATAACTTCTAAAAAATTAGAATACTTAGTTTATTATCCTCAATTATGTTAAAAGAAATTTAACTAATAAATGTAATTATTATTTTTTTGGACTTTTTTATATTTTTTTTTTGAATTAATAACTATTTAATCTATTTAAATGCTAGAAAAATGACATATTATTCCCTTAAAAATTCAATAAATAATTTTCTTCTTTAAAAAAGTCTAAAAAAATATAAAGGGGGGGTGTTTATAAATAATTTCTAGAAAAAGATTTTTCAATTTCGTTTTCCTATTTTAATTAATAAGTTCTGATTTCAATTTTAATAAAGTAAAATTGATAATTATAAAGACTTATAAAGTGATAAAAATGATTTTAAAACTTGTTAACCTCAAAATATTAATTATAAAACTAAAATTTATTTTTTTGTACTTTTCAAAATTAATTTACTATTTTTAATTGACTTTTTTAAAATTTAATATACTAAAATTAAGGAAAAATAGCAAATAAAGTAGGAAAAATATGAAAAAAAAATCACTAAAAGTCCTAAATGATGAACTGATTCTAGGAAAAATAAGAGGGGCTTACCAGCTTATTGGAATAAGCTGGTAATAAGCTGAAAAGGGTAATAAGCTTAAACTGGAAAAACAAGATTAAAAGAATAATGGTTGTAAAAGAAAACAGATAGCCCTATCTGGTGCCAATGGTTAAGTGTGTGAGAGTGTGGAACGTGTGTGTGTGAAGAGGGAGGTCAGTAATTGGGTTTAAAACACCCCAAGACCTCTCTTTTTTGCTACATTTTTATCTTGATTTTTAAAAAAATGACTTTTTATAAAACTACAAAATAAGCACATAATTAAGCAAAATAAAGCTGACAGAAAACTTTTTTATACTAAGTGACAAATGCTAAAACTGTTAAGCCTTATTTGGAAATAAGCATATTTGAGCACAAATAAGCAAAGAAAAATGACTGAGAAGTCTTAATAAGCAATAAAAGCAAATGGGCCAATTCTGGAGAACAAACAGCCTAAGGTACACTTTTGAGCTTAAAATAAGCTGAGCAAAAAGATCCTTATGGACATGTCACCTCAAAACAGATTGAGTTTGGATATCAAAGAGCTTATATTAACAATAAAAATTGAGTTTGAAATCTTGAATAAGCCAGAAAAGCACTTATAAAAAGCTGTTTTTACTACAAGAAAAAACACTTGACAATGTGGGCAGACTTGAATAAAACAAAAGCAAACCTAAAGACACCTAGACTACTGCATTAGGACACTAAAAAGAGAACTAAAACAAGACTCAAAGGCTGGTTTTAAAAGCCTTAGCCAAATAAGCACTTATAGACTGATTTGTCACCACAGTTTAAAAGAACCTTTTAGAAAAACCCTAAAACAAACCTTACAAACTTAAAAACTTTGAAAACAGATTGAAAACAACTACAAAAGGCTTGTGAAAGTTGGCCTAATGACCAAAAAGGTTTTTAAACCAAATTTGACCCATTTTGGCTGTTGTCCCAAACACCCCTTTATCTTTTCAAAAATTAATTTAAACCTATTTAGACTGATTTAAGCAAAGTTATTAGAAAACAGATAATCAACTATGAATAATAAGCATTAATGAGCAATAATAACACACTAATAAGCACTTGAAATAAGCAAATAACAATAAGCAGAATTAAGCAATAAAGGACTGTTTTAAGCAAACACTCAAACAAATGACAAATAAGCAACAAATAAAGTCAAATAAGCATAAAGAAACATAAATAAGCAATATAAAGCAGGAAATAAGCAAAGAATAAGCAGATGAACAGTAATAAGCAAAAATAAAAAAAATGAAAACTTACAAAACCCTTGCTCAAAACAGGGCAAATAAAGTATTCTACAAGCTCTAGCTTGTCAAAGACAAGCTAGTAAGGTCTATAAGCTCTTCCAAGGCTAGCTTATCATCCAAATTAAGCTGAGGTATTTGAGGGTTGATTTTTTTTTTGTAAAATTTCTTAAGTACTTAGAATTTAAATTAAAACATATGGTTTATATGTTTAACTAAGAGCTTAAAACAACTTATGAAAGGCTTTTAATAATTTTTGAACAAGAATTTAAGAAAAACAGAATTTAAGCTAAAACTTGAAATATCATTAATTCATAAAAAACATTACAATATTTTAGAATTTAAGCTAATATTACACTACTAAAGCTGAATTAGAAAATTAACTAGGTAAAAGCTAAAAAAACTAGATGCCACACTGTCTTGCAATGAGTCCTACTTATACTAAAAACGAGCTCTTTGATGTTTTCCTTTGTGTTTCTTTTGTGAGATAGTTCAAAAGTGTGTTTGTTGTGTGAGGTAAGTCCATAGTCAATCATGTCCATCAATTTTAAGTAGTCTCCAAGGTCTTTGATCTGGTCCCTTCATCTTGTTGTCTTATTCATCAGCCAATGGTATAATTGGGGATTGCCAAGGTGGCAATGACCCATGCAGAGTGTGAGGTTGAGGAGAGTGATGGTTTTGTTTGGTGGTGAAGGGGGTTTCGAGGGTGAAAGTGATAGGGAAAGTCAACTGTGTCAATGGCAGGAAAGTTTGGTTTGGGGGTGCAGGGTATGAGTTTGGGAAATGGCAAGAACAGTCCCTTATCTTGTGTATTAGTATTGCAGTGATCGTCCTTGTGGCAATACAACTTTGAGGACTTGGCAAGTAAGGTCCCTCAATGTGTATTAAGCTATTTCATGGATGGTCCTTGTGGGATTAACATAGTTAATTGTAAAAGGGTGGGCTGTTAACTCAGTTGGGCTTTTGTTTTTGTTTTAGGTCGAGTGTTATATAAAGGGTTTTGGGCCTTTATCATGAATAAGTCTTGATATTAATACATTAATGGGCTGCCTAGGCCCATTAGATGGGTACGGGTGGCCCATTAAGTATTTGTTAGATATTAGAAAAAGACTCGGTCACCCCGTGTATTTTACTGTTTATTATAGCTCGTAGTTTAATAGTTA
>BQNB010133602.1:0-18441 GCA_026074375.1 Tanacetum coccineum
CCCACCATGGTGTTAATTTACAACAGAAATTCTGAAATTTAAAAAGTAAAACTTTTCTCGCAAATCACCTCCTCAAACTAAGCAACCGAATGAAAGCTGTACGGGATTTAATTTATGGAGATGCTTATTCATGTCAGATTTACATTTCTAATCTACACATTGGATGTTCACTGTTATCACCTATCGCAATTAGGCACATGTACGACAAAATTATATAATGAAAGACATCCTTTAGTATGAAACACATTGGATCTTCAAGCCTTTATTCATGTCAGATTTGCACTTCCAATCTATGCATATTTCTTGTGCTCCAATGATGCTTTATAATGAAACACATCCTCGTTATCAGAAAGACCTAACAAGTAAATTAACACCATGGTGGGGACGATGATTAATGGTGGTGGTAGCGTCATTGGACTTGAAATGTAAAAAACTTAACGGATAGTTGTTAAATATGTAACGAAAATACCTAAATTGGCCAAAAAAATAAGTTGGGTGCCTTTTTACGCAAGAAAAAAAATATGATACCTTGATTAAAAATGACCCTTAAATTGAGTACTTTTTTGTGTCATTTGCCCATATTTTAATGCTTTTAGAAGTTTGAGATGTTATATAGAAACTTAGGATGCATTGGACAATTACACAATGGATGTGACTAAAGTCTTTGAATCTGTCTTTTGTGCGAGAGTCTGATAGTAATGTCGGCATTCTATTAATGTGTAGTGTATGACTTTAGCTTTAAAGAACCTCAAATTAAGCTAATTAGTTTCGTTGTTCTAGGATTTTGTTACACAACTTTTTTGGGTCAGAACTACTTTCGGAGTATAATATATATTGAGGTAATCAAAACCTAATTTAATGTAGGGATTAGGATTCGTTAGTTTTGATGTTATTTTACCAGGTCTTGATATTGCCTTATAATCCATATTATAATTCTCATGACTTGAGATGATAGTTTCATCATTCTAAGCTTTTCTCTTTATTGCCTGTGTTTGGTAGTCTCACAATGGACTTTATGTAATGTAGGTTGTGGATACAAAAAGGAATGTGAAACGTTAATCATTATTAAGCCGAGAAAATTCGACCGCATACATAATTCTATGTTACTGACTTTGGATATTTTGTTGTAAAAAGTCACTTTTCACTAGAATATTGGTTCCATGTGTAAAAATTTGTGTATGATTTTTAACCTCTAAAAGTTAAACTCTAATGATAGTGCTTTATAAATTGGAGCTTGGTTGGGCTATGTAGTTGGCTTTTATCTGCTATGTTTATCTTTTGCAGGTGAAGATCAGTCTGGACCATGTACTTGGTGGTATATTTCCGAAAAGCAAGGTATGTGTGAATTTGAAAAGAAGTGAAGCATCGGCCTAACTTTGATGTCAGTTTGCTATGTCCATCGTGCAATTTTATGTGTTAAAAAGAAAGGTAACGAAGGCTTATGCGAGGTTTTATTAAAAAAAAGATATGGTATGATGTATTCCAACTATCTCTTTTAGGATGTTAGATGTTAGATGTAGGGGGTGGTGGTTTGTGCTCTTAGTTGGTTTCATACATGAACTGAATAAATATATCACACTTATGTGATTTGATGTCTTTGGTCTATTTGTTGTCATCGTTACAGGTTTTCTCTTTTTTAACGATATGTTATTTGTCCATGTTGAAGTGGTCTTATGCTACTTTATGGGTCAAAGCTACTATATATATTGGGTTGTAACTGGGTTATATGGTGAAAGAACTAAAGCCTAATGGGCATTTTGTTAGTTATTCCTATTTACTTGCTTTGAGCTGATTATATGAAAAACTTTAGCACTGTTGTGCAATGCTTGAATTAAAAGTTTCTGCACTAATCGGTGAATGAGACCTATTTACTATTAAAGAAAAAAGCTCGCTTATAATTGATTTATTTCATTTTACACATATAAAACCAGAGGCGGTGAACTAACGATGCGTTGTCGGGTAATGGTTTGTTCACATCTCTATAAGAATGTTTCAGATCTCATTGTTTTCTTCAACTATAATTTTATAACATTTGAGAGTGTTAATATCAGAGTTTTCTCTGGTCTATAGAATTTGTGAGTTGTATCCATGATTTGGTTGATGGCTTTCTTATCAAAGTTTGATAAGAAAACTTTTATAATGTATAAGATTTCTGGACATATAAACTTTCTGAGTTACATCACTAATCTGCAGCTATGTTGAGAAATTTCAAAATATAATCCTATGAATTAGATATTCATGTTGAAAAATATGTTGACAGTCGTTGTTGATATTGTTGCTTAGGAATACTATAGTAGCAGTCTAGCAATAGTTCTCTTAGTAACGAACAATTATCTTAAAAAATGTTACATGAGTAGAGTATGTGTTGATCCCACTTGAATAGATCTTGATTAGCTTGTAAAAGGCTTAGTTGTATTGAATAAATCCAAGACAACTATGATAGAAACTTTGATTGAATATATCAAAGACTATGCGGAATCTAGTCTATGATACTAAGAAGAATAAGAAATAAAACAATAACAAACAAGATTGTATAATACCAAACTTTAAGCCTCAATGTATTAATACGAACACTCTTGATAGTGTTAGGGTTATACAAAACCTTGAAGCTATATATGATTGTATATGAAAATGAGATATCTCAACTATATGCCCTAGGGTCTCCTTTTATACACCAAGGAACCCTAATGGGCTTACAATGCTTTTTTTACTCATAAATATCTTTGCCTAAAATATCTCATTCTTATCACATAAACAGTACTAACATATACACTAACAGTACTAACTTATAACTAGCAGTAGTAATATTATAACAGTCTTAACTTTTACACTAGCAGTAGTATCTTTTACTCTAGCAGTAGTAATGACTTAGAATATTTCCTTCAGTCTTCTTTAATAGTAGAAACTATAACCAGCAGCAGTAACTTCATAACTAGCAGCAGTAACTTCAACAACACTAAGATGTCTTTTAATCCCAACAATCCTCCCCATAAACTCGATGTTCACCTTCTGAATCTTTAAGTTTCTTGATTAAAAGCTTTATCTTTACTAGGAGGATGTATCCAAACATTTCTTCACTTCTTGTATTGTGACTTGATAAATCTGATAAGCTCATAAGCCATTTTACACTCATGATCAACTTCTAGCCTCCTACTCAACATTCTTAAAAGCATTTCTTGTGTAAGAGGATGTTTCTTTTCTACCAGCATGTGAATAGAAATTCTAGTATCCATCAATAATAAATGAACTCCACATGAATCATATAACCTCCAGGTTATCAATGTGTAGTCCTGTTGAGTTTTCCAGATTTCATCTTCCTCACTTGGTTCAAATAAAGTAATGAGATCTCCCCAAAGCAATCTGTCATATCCTTCTGGGCTTGTCGTCTCAAATCTTTCCTTTACTAGCCTGTACAGATCTAACACATCTTGTCTGTCAAAATCATCAAGTATTGCACTGAATATCTTGTAATATTTAGTACTTCCATCAGCCCTGATGATCTGATAATACATCTTGTTTTTTCTGCTAGAATGTGTGTCTTCCAGTTAACCATTGGATATTTTGTAGCTAATGATTCAACATTGACAGCACTATCATCACCTGGAACTATCTCCAAACAAGCTTTAAGTTCTTCCTTCTCAGCATCATCCTCTACCTTCTGTCTCTTGACACTTTCTTCACTAGGCTTTTCACCTGCTCTTTTCTTACTAATTGCTTCCTTTTCATTGCTTTCAGCTTTCTTTCCACTTCCCTTAGTATCCATAGGTACAAATGAGTCTATCCAACTCATGGTCTTGTCAAAAGCCTTCTGAACTTCATCAAAGCTTTTGTTCTTCAACTGATTGTGAGTAAATCCAGCCATATTTTTCAGATAGGTACACATTTGATTCCTCTTTTAAGCTTTGATTGGTGGTTTTCTTCTCTTCTCTTCTGCCCTAAGTCTTGCAAAATGCCTCTTCCTTTCATCCATAAGCTCCATAAGCAATCTTGACCTTTCTTCAATAGTCAACTCTCCTTGCTCTTCTGCTTGTAATCTTATAGCTAGCTCATAGTCTGCATCCATCATAGCTTGAACATCATCTCATTCAGTAATGTTTGCGCATCTTCTTATTTTTGTTTTTCCAGTCTTTCCTCTTCTTCTAATTCAGCCTGTAACTAAGCTGAAAGTCTGTGAGCAAGTTCCTTATCAAAAATGATCTAGTCCTTCTTCTTCAATGGCTTTTCTTGTTCAACCATCTTACCTTTCCCTTTATCTTTAGGATCAAGTTATTTTTAGGTGGTACTATTGGTCTTGTAGTAGTCTCACTAGCTTCATTCATTGTTACTCCTCTTGTTGGTCTTGTAGCAGTTTCACTGGATACTCCTTTTTCCTTTGATTTTTCTTTTGATTTCTCTTTTGATTTCTCACTTCTCATTTTCTGAGATCTTCATCTTCAATAAGAATTGTTGTTGTTGGAGGAGTACTTGGTTCAACAGTACTAACAGATACACCAGCAGTAGTAATTGGTGCACTAGCAGTAGTAACTTCAATATCATCACCATACATCCCTTGAGCCTCTGCATCCTCTTGAAACCATGAAATCTCTTCATCTTGGCCAATTTCATTCCTCCCCTATTTGGATGCATGCCTGATCACCCAAACTCTTTTCAGCAGAAGACTCTATTCTGACTTTGAATAATCTCCTCTTGAGTTGTGGAGTTCTTGACTTTTTCTTCCTTTCTAACTTCTTAACTCTTGTCTTCAACTTTTGAATATCCAAAGCTTGAGCATGCTTTATTTTCTCCAAGTCAAGAAACATTTCAAACAATTTTATACAAATTTCCATCAATTCATTTAGTTTCATATTGTCCTCCCCACTTCCAATTGTGTTAACTCTTGAGAGAAGTGGATCATTGGACTATTTAAACAAAATCTCAAACCTAGTTTGAGCAGGTCTGTCCCCCAATATGGTATCTTGGCACCTGGGACCACTACCTGAACCAGTTCCCTGAGGAATAGGCTCATTAAGTGTTGCCATGGATTGGG
The DNA here is from genome assembly GCA_026074375.1 of Tanacetum coccineum. Lineage (NCBI taxonomy): Eukaryota > Viridiplantae > Streptophyta > Magnoliopsida > Asterales > Asteraceae > Tanacetum > Tanacetum coccineum. The sequence continues at coordinate 5,027 of BQNB010133602.1, forward strand.
TCCTAAGTATGTTACTACTGTTCTGCTCTACTTTTAAGCTAGAAGCAGTAGTGGTAGCCCTTTTCCATTCTGCCTCCCCTCTCCTCATGGACAATCTCATCTGCTACAAGGGTAGTAGGTCCACTATACTAAGACTTCTTAGTGGCCTTTCTTTTGGTTTTCCTATGTTTTGGGTCTTTTTGGGGTGTGATGATGATGCAACAGTAGGTATTGGTTCAACATTTTATGGTGAAGTAGTAGTAGGTGTATGTTGCGGTTCGGAGGGTTGTCCTGAACCTTCACCCTCCACTGCTTGTGATGCCAGCATAGATGGAAACAAAAGTGTAATTGTTCCTGAAAAACCTTTTCCTTCCCTTCTCATGTTTGCAAAAACATTTTTAGTATTAGAAGGTGTAACATATTCATCATTAAAAACAACTTCAAGATTTTCAATTTGATTGTTCAAAAACAGTTGTAAAAACCTTGGATGCATTAAAAACTTTTTAGAATTATGATCTAAGTTTCTCAACATACCGTCAAAAATCAATTTAGAAAAATTAAATATTTGTTTCTTAGCTAAACATATAACTGCAGATGCATTATTTGTACCAAATTCATTCCAAGCAGTTGATTTTGAACTTAAACATTGCAAGATGGTATTATAAGATACTTCCATATAGGGGAAAAATAAGATTTATAAAAAGTAAGTCTATCAGAAAGATTCTCATATCCCATCAATTGAAGGTTTTCAAAAATTTCAGTATTTATGAGACAAGCAATACCATCCTCATCATTAAATTGAAGATCTCTCCTCACAGATGATTCTGATATTACTATAGTCTTGCCATCAACTTTGGCATGTATTTGTATTTCATTATTGACTGTTTTGATCTTTGTATTAGACCAAAACTGCTGAATACAGGACACATAGATAGTAGGACTTATAGTTAAGGCATATCTGATAGGGCTAGTATTCAGAAAGTCCACTATCTCATCAAAAGCAGCATTCTTTGTGGATTTTTTTAAGTAGGCGACCATGTTATGTGAATCAACAAAATTTAGAGCCTCCATGAATGATAATTGTTGAAGTCGGTGATGAAATTGAGTTTGTGTTTATGATTGAGAGTATTTAAATGATTAAGAAGAGTTTTAGGTGTGATCGAATATGCTTAAATAGGTAATAAAGGAAACTATAAGCGAAGTATCCCTTTTATAGACCAAAAATACCCTCAGCAGTTGTAATTTCAACGGTAACCTAGCAGTAGTAAGTAGGCTGGCAGCAATAACTTTTTGCCTAACAGTACTAACTTTTGCCCAGTAGTACGAAGTTTCGCCTAGTAGCATTAACTTTTTGCTTGGCAGCACTAACTTTTCGCCCAACAACATTAAGTCTTGAGTTACCAGTATAAACCTCAATTTCATCAAATAGTATTTCTAACCTATTTCAATCATCAATCTATCCAAACAACACTTCAGAGATTAAGCATTCCAATGCTAGCAGTCAAAAATTGAAAACGACTAACATCAAATGCCTTTGTGAGTAAATCTGCAACATTGTGATCAATGTGAATCTTGATCACTTGAATTAATCTCTTCTCATATGAATCCCTGATGAAGTGATGTCTAATATCAATGTTCTTAGTCTTTGAGTGAATCATTAGATTCTTAACTATGCAGATTGTGCTTTTATTGTCAATGAAAATCTTGGTATTCATGAAATTGTATCCATAATCCAGCATTTGATTTTGGATCCATAACACCTGTCCACATCAGCTAGATGCAGCTACATACTCTGCTTCAGTAGTAGAGTTAGCAACTACAGTTTGCTTCTTGCATTGCCATGAAATCAATCTACTTCTAAGAAATTGACAACCTCATGTTGTGGATTTCCTATGTAAACTTGCACCAGCATAGTTACTGTCAGTATAAGCTTCTAAGTCAAATGGTGAGTCCTTAGGATACTAAAGGCCTAATTTAGGTTGACCTTTCAAGTATCTAAATATTCTTTTCACATCATGAAGATCTAAAACTTTAGGTGTGACTTGAAATCTTGCACAAGCACAAACAACAAACATTATATCTGGCCTTGAAGATGTTAAATACATCAATGATCCAATCATTGATCTATATAAGTGAACACCAACATCTTCAGCATTTTCATCCTTCATCAAAGGCTTTGAAGTCTCCATGGGTATACTTGCTGTCTTCACAGTTGAAAAACCAAACTTGTTCAAAATTTCATCCACATACTTGTCTTGACTGATGAAAATTCCATCATCTTTTTGTGTCACTTGTAGTCCTAAGAAGAATGCGAGCTCTCCCATAGAACTCATCTGGAATTTCTTATGCATCATTTCTCAAACTTAGTACACATTTCATTTCTTGTAGACCCAAAAATGATATCATCAACATATACTTGAACTAGTAGAATATCACCTTTGACCCTTTAAATGAAAAAAGTCATATCTATCTGACCTCTCTGAAATCCATTGTCCAATAAATAGTTATAAAAAGTCTCATACCAAACTCTAGGAGCTTGATGTAGATCATATAATGCTTTTTCTACCTTATAAACTCTGTCAGGGAACTTTGGATCTTCAAACCCTGTAGGTTGACAGACATAAACTTCCTCCTCAATCTTGCCATACAGAAATGCACTCTTCACATCCATCTGGTACACAACAAAGTCTTTGAATGAGGCATAGGCTAAGAACAGCCTAATTGCTTCAATCCTAGCAACTGGAGAAAAAACCTCATCATAATCTATTCCTTCTTCTTGAGTGTAACCCTGTACAACTAGCCTTGCCTTGTTTCTAACCACAATACCTCTCTCATCTTTCTTGTTTCTGTAGACCCATTTTGTTCCAATGGCTCTCTTGCCATATGGTAAATCAACCAAAGTCCTAACCTTCTGCAATTTAAATTGTAGAAGCTCATCTTGCATTAACTTCTATCCAGCTTAGATCTGTCAAAGCTTGAATCACCTTATTGGGTTCTACTTGTGATAGAAAACAAGCAAATATACAATTTTGAAAGTCTTTATGGTTTATCCGCTATTGCACTGAACTAAACATACCATGGTCAGTCACACTCTTGTTCATTCTTCTGGTTTGAGGTGCTGAATGTATATCTCCAATGATTTGTTCAATTGGATGATCCTTATGAATTTTGGTAGTTGGAATAGGACTGACAAGGATATGTGTATCCAAATTAGTCATGTCAGCCTCTGCGCCAACATCTTCATCATCATCTGAATAGACAATCTCTTCCAAATTAGGTTCACCCATAGAACTCATCTAAAACTTCTTATGCATCATCTTCTCAAACTCAGTACACATCTCCTTCCTTGTAGACCCAAAAATGATATCATCAACATATACTTGAACTAGTAGAATATCATATTTGACCCTTTTAATGAATAAAGTCTTATCTATCTGACCTCTCTTAAATCCATTGTCTAATAAATAGGTAGATAAAGTCTTATACAACTCTAGGTAGCTTGATGTAGGACCATAAAATGCCTATTCTACCTATAAACTCAGTCAAGGAACTCTGGATCTTTTCAACCCTATCGGTTGACAGACATAAACTTCGCTTCAATCTTGCATACAGAAATGCACTCTCACATCCCTCTGGTACAACAGCAAAGTCTTCTGAATAGCATAGGCTAAAAACAGCCTAATTGCTTCAATCCTAGCAACTGGAGCAAAAACCTCATCATAATCTATTCCCTCTTCTTGAGTGTAACCTTGTGCAACAAGTATTGCCTTGTTTCTAACCACAATACCTCTCTCATCTTTCTTGTTTTTGTAGATCCATTTTATTCCAATGGCCCTCTTGCCATATGGTAAATCCACCAATGTCCAAACCTGTTGTAATTTGAATTGCAGAAGCTCTTCTTGCATAGCTTCTATCTAGCTTGGATCTTTTAATGCTTGGATTACCTTCTTGGGCCTGCTTATGATAAGAAACATGCAAACAAATAATTCAGAAAGTCTTTATGATTGATCCTATATTACACTGAAACAAAACATACCATGTTCAGTCACACTCTTTGTCATCCTTCTAGTTTGAGGTGCTGAATGTATATCTCTAATGATTTGTTTAGCTGGATGATCCTTGTGAATTCTGGTAGTTGGAATAGGACTAACAGGGATATGTGTATCCAAATTAGTTATGTCAGTTTCTGCACCAACATCTTCATCATCATTTGAATGAACAATCTCTTCCAAATTAGGCATATTTGGATCATCATTATATCCATAGACTATATTCTTACCAACAACATTATCTTCTATGCCAGCAGCATTAACAGTTGAACTAACAGTATTAATATTGTTTAGTGCTGTTGATATTTTCATCTTTCTCTTGATTAACTCTTGGCTCCTCTGTATTTGGCACCTCACTATCTTCATTCCCTAGATCTTCAGTATCCTTCTTTTCTTCCTCCCTGATGGTTTGAGTCCAGCATCAGAGGAATCCTTTGAACTAGAAGAGAGTGATGGATCTTGAGTCCATAATGGTAGCAATATGTAATCTTTGCCAGGTATTGTCTCCACACTAGCTTTACATGTATCAATATTTTCTTTGGTACTTGCATTACCATTAGATTGATTCCCTGCAATAACTGGCTTATAGTTCATAGATTTTGTTAGTGCATCTATATCAAAAAGCTAATTTGGTCCACTTCCTGCAATATTAGGTGTATTCTCACTAAATTTAATATGCAGGTTCTCTTCTACTATCCTAGTTCTACTGTTGACTACTCTGAATGCTTTGCTATTGATAGAGTATCCTACAAAGAACCCTTCATCAGCCTTTCTATAAAATTTACCTAGGTGATCTATGGTATTAAGGATTGTAACAGGACACCCAAATGGTCTCATAAAGCTTAAGGCATGTTTTCTACCTAGAAAAAGTTCATAAGGGGTCTTGTTGTGAGGCTTGATAACTAACACCCTATTTTGGACATAACAAGCAGTATTAACTGCTTCAGCCCAGAAAGTTGTTGGCAATTTTGAATCAGCTAGCATAGTCCTAGCAGCCTCTATTAGTGTCCTATTTTTCCTTTCTGCTACTCCATTTTGTTGTGGAGTCCTAGCAACACTAAATTCCCTCTTAATACCCTTCATTTCACAGAACTGATTCATGACCTTATTCTTGAATTCAGTCCCATTGTCACATCTGATCACTTTCACCTTAAGGTCTATTAGATTTTCTATGCCTGTAATAAATGTTTTAAGGATTTCACTAGTTTCATCCTTAGTGGCTAAAAAGAAAACCCAACTAAACCTACTATAGTCATCTGTGACAACTAGGCAGTACATCTTTTTCATTAGACTCTTTACAAATGTTGGGCCAAACAAATCCATAAGTAACATTTGTAAAGGTTGGCTGATTGAACTGACTGTTTTGGTCTTACAAGAAGCTTTGTGTTGCTTTCCCTTCTGACAAGCAACACAGGTTTGATTAATTTCAAAAAGTTTTGAAGGTAAACCTCTTACAAGGTTTCCCTTAACCAGTTTATTTATTGTTTTGAAATTTACATGTCCAAGTCTCCTATGCCAAAGATTAGATTCATCTAATGTGGCTTTTGTAAAGAGACAAGTGAGACCTCCTTGAGGAACAACATTCTTTAAATCAATACTGTACATGTTATCCTTTCTAGGAACTTTAAGCAAAACATGAATTTCATCAGTTAACTTAAAATCTGGAGACAGAACAACACATTCAGTATCAGTAAAAAGAACACTATTCTTCTTGTCACACATTTGTGTGACGATGAAGAGGTTAAACTTTAGTTCCTTTACAAAATACACATCTTCAATATCCAATTTACCAGTTCTTATTTTACCTTTCCCAGTAATTTTCCCTCATTTGGTACTACCTCAAAAGGCAACAGATCCTCCATCAATTTCTTCATAATCTATAAGATAGCATCTGTTTCCTGTCATGTGCCTAGAGCATCCACTGTCAATCACTCCTTATCCTTCAAATCTTGTTGTGGATTACCCTGCACATAATGGTAGGAAAATAGCCATTACTGACTTGGATCTGCCTTGTGCATCAATATAGTCAAATCTTTTAAGGTTCATTGATGCACCATTGTGTCTGGAGACATGGTCTAATTTTTTTTTCTTTGGTCTCCAAACCCAACATGCTGAGGCCTTAACATCATTAGCCTCATTTCCCTTATTATCACTAACTACTGCTTTTGGCCCAGCAGTAGTAACATTTCCCTTAACAGTATTAACTTTTTTTATTGAAATTACAGTTCTTAATGATTCAATGATTTTTGATTTGGAATCTATTTCTACAAATAAAATGCAAAAACAAGTAAAGTTAAACTAAAAACGAAAGCAATAATGGCTAAAACAAGAAAACGATAACGGGATCCTAAACCCGTTCTTTAAAAACCTAAATTCTACAAATTAACCCCTACAAATGAAACTTAAATTTTTAACAGTCCTAAATGATTAAAAATAATTTTAGAAAAAAGAATTATATATATTTTTTTATTTATTATGAATTAAAAACAGTTTTAATCCAAATTAAATATTAAAAATATTAAACTAATTATGAAAATTCTAAAAAAAATCACGAAAAGTACTTTGAGGTAAGCTAATCCTAGGAAAAATAAATTGGTGTCACCAGCTTATTGAAATAAGCTGTAAATAAGCCAAAATGGGCTGAAAAGTTAAAAGGCTAAAAATGGTATAAAAGAAAAATAAGTGGAGGGTATAACGAAAAAGACCCAAGGGCAGGATGGTTGTGTGTGTTTGTGTTAAATGCTTGGCTATAGAAAGGGGAGGTCACAGGTTCGACCCCTGTGACCTCTCTTTTTTACAAACCATTTTTTTTCTTAATTTTCTTTTTACAAAACTAAAAAGCTAAGAAAAATAAGCTATTTTTAAAAAGAGACTTTTTATAGAACTTAAAAATAAGCTAGGAATAAGCAGAAAAAGGATGACAGTTTTGGTTTAAATAAGCTAAATGATATTAAGCTAAATCTGTTGGAGCATTTTAGAGACTAAATGAGCAAATAAAAAGCAAATAAGCTGAAAACCTATAACTACCTAGACCTAATAAGCAAAACTAATCCCAAAATAAGCATTTCAATAAGCTGGAATAAGCACTTAAAAGTGACAGTTTTGCTTTGAAAATTAGTTAAGACTTGGAAAAATTAAACTAACACTGAGTGGGCTTTTTAAGACTCAACAAGCTAAAATGAAATGCAAATAAGCTGAAACAAACATAGACCTAAACCTAATAAGCAAAAGTGAATAAAAATAAGCTAATCAAATAAGCTGGAAAGTCATTAAAAGCACAAGCCAGCAACCCTTTAAGGTGACTTTTAAAGGACTAAACCACAAACTTTAAGCTAAGAATTAAAGACTAATAAGCATAGATAATAAGCTAAGAAGCAAAAACAGATTAAGACTAAGTTTGAGAGAACTCAAATAAGCTGAAATCATCAAAAACCAACAAAATCTTAGGCTGCAATCCATCTTCACATATAGGCTTTTAAAACAGACTTTAGAAAACTAGATTTTTTACTTGACAAAAATTTAGAACTAATAAGCTAGGAAAATAAGCTATAAGCCTAAAACAGATAAAGAGACATGCTAACTAAACTTAAACAAAGCATGAAAAAAAATGAGAAATCTGAAAAAGCCAATAAGCACAAAAATTCTGTTGTGCCAAATACCCCTTTAAACTTTTAAAATCCACATTTAAACTAAGACAGTCTTAAATAAGCAATGAAACCTCAAAACAAGATAAGCATTAGATAAATTAAGCATGATTAAGCATTTATAAACTAGAAATAAGTACTAGAAATAAGCAAAATTAAATAAGCAGTTTAAGACTAAAAATAAGTAGTTTGACATCAAAACTCAACCAAAAGACTTCTAAGCAGGAAAATGAATTCAAATGGCAACCACTAGATAAATAAGCACAATTTAAACACAATAACCAACAGAATAAGCAAAACCAATAAGCTAACAGTAACTAATAAGCGATTGGCAAGATAATATAAGCTAGAAAAATAAAAAAAGAGCTAAAAGAGAAATACACCTTATCCCTTGCTTAAACAGGGAATTAAATAGCTTTTTCAAGCTTAATCTACAAGCTCACCTTTTTAAATAAGCTGTAAATACCCCATAAGCCCTTCCAGGATTGGCTTATCATCTAAAAAGCTCTTAAAAACCACAAAATACACCCCAAATTGCAATGTACTTAATCAACAAGCTCAAATAAGCTTTAAAAGTTTATTTGAGCTTTAAGGAGCTTATAACAGCTTATAGAGCTTATTCCAACATGTGAGTTAATTTGCAATAAAGTAAAAACAAACGGATTTGAAAGACAATTGCATTAAAACCAAACTTTTATTAATCAAAATTAAAAGTACAATGCTTAAAAAGGAAGTACAATAAGTAAATAAGCTAAAAGTAAATCTACCCTACTCCTAAAAAAACTACATACTCTTAATGAAGAAAAATGCACCATATAAATAGCCGAATTCAAGCTTCTAGGTGTGCTTGTTGTGTTGGTTGTGTGAGGGGAATGAAACCCTCATCATAGCCATCAATTTTTCTTGTTCACCAAGCCTTGCAAACACAGCCCTAGATCCATTTTCTTGTAACTTTGTCCAATCAAATAAAAGAGGATTGCTAAGGTGGATATGTCTGTTTGTGAAGTGGGGTCGAATGTGAGAGTTATGGGTTTTTGTTTGTAGCAGGGTGTGATTGAGAGTGACGGATGAATAGTACAATGGGCGGGAAAAGGTTTTTGGGTTTTTGTTATAACAGGGTAACGGGGGTTAATAGTTAAGGGTATAGGGACTGACTGCGTTAGTCCTTAAGGACTAACGGTGTAAAATGGTTAGGACCAATGGTGTAACAGTTTAAAAGGTTAAGTGTTGTTGGGCTTATATTTGGGTCGGTTAAGATTTAAAGGGTTCTTGGGCTTTTTAACTTATAAGACTAGATTTTAATGGCTTAACGGCCTGGCCCGACCCATTAGATGGGTGCGGGTTGGTCCATTTAAGATGCGCACGTCTTTTGGCTTTGACTTTTCATGCTCTTTCTAATCCCGTGCTCGGTTTTGTAGTTTTTGGCTTCGTTTTTGTCCTTTAGTGAATATCCGTTACCTGCACAATCACAAATAGCAAAACATACATATATTTGGCATTTTATGTCTGTTTTTGGTCATTTAGGTTTGGCTTTGTTTTTTGTCCTTTAGTGAATATCCAGTACCTGCACAGTATATATAGCAAAACAAGCATATATTTGGCATTTTATGTCCATTTTTGGTCATTTGGGATCGTTTTATTAGGTAAAAAGTATGTGTATTTAAGCACATACCAAAATCCCTCATACTAAACCTATTGTGTGTCCTCACGCAATGCTCAGTAAACACTTTAAAAACCGAGATCTCAATCCCCCTCGATGTTACCGCGAAAAAATACCAAGTGTCATCAAGGGGAATTAAAGAATCACTAATTTTGAAAAGCCCCGTTTTGATCATTTTTATAAATCTAAACTTATTGCACCCTATTTTTGTATTTATTCCTTTTTTCTCATATTTTTTGTACTTTTCTTTTAGGATAAAAAATAGAATGTAGGACTTTGTTATTTTCATAACTTTAAGGGTCAGAAATAAGAAGCACTTTAATCCTAAAATGCCCAAAAGGATAAATTCATCGTCCCCGACTTTTCACTTGTCCCAAACCAAGCTTAAAAACGAAATCACCGTTAAATACAAGTTAAGATGCTAACACTACTCATACTTGTACCTTGTGAAACTTTTCGCTCCCGACAATTATTATATCTTAGGTGAATGTGCTTATTTTGAATTTCAACCATGGATCAACGTTTTGCAAAATTTCTATGCTTCACGTTCCACCCAAAAGTAATGAGTTTGAAGGCGAGATCATCCCATGTAGCGACTTTCGTCTCGGCACATCCTAACCTTGCGGCTAAGTGACCAGGCTTTTGACACCCCACAGAGACTAGTATCGGGAGGGGTACTCACGGACTTCGTTTCATAACCTTGGATTTCCCGTTTATACATAAAATCACAACTTAAAACGAAATAGTCTTAGTTCAAAAGCATATTTAAATTTAAGAAAAAGAGATTTTCCCTATATTTATTAAATCACATTTATTACACTTAATATAATTACACATCCTTTAAACTAAGGAAATCCTCGACCTTTTAGAAGGCTGCAACATCGGTTGTGAGCCGGCAAGATGCAACAAACTTTTATCAGTCTTCAGAATTATATGTGCCTTACTTAGAAAGACTGCAACATCGGTTGTGAGCCGGCAAGATGCTAGTAAACTTTTATTAGCCAAAAGTTATTTTATTATTGATTTTACCTCATCATTTTTTTACTTTTATTTTTATAACATTTATATTACATGATTTAGAGGAAAATTTCACTTTTTAGAAATGTAAAGTATTAAATTTGAACTTAATATATTGTTTTAAAATAAATCGTTGATATAAGTTTAATTTTCGAAGAGTGCCGTATTGTAGTCAGCTTATGGGAGAAAAAGCCACAAACTACACTTATGAGCTCTTAAGATTTCCAACTAATCCTTGTTTAGCATCTAACTCATAATTAACTCTATCATTTCTCGTTCTTCGCAAATTTAAAATCTTTAATAAAAAGATCCGCGAATGCTTAGTCAAGTTTATAACGGTTAAGGGACAAAGCTAAGAGCTCAACACGCTCGATCGAGTCAAAATTTATTCTTATTCTACCCAGCAGGAAAGTCAAACATTGTGACAAAACACTTATTTTATTTTTGAAAATTTTTAAATTTTTTCATTTTTTTGGTATTTTGGTGGTAAAAACGGGATTACGTGAAAACAACGACTGCAGGCACAATCAAATCGATAGATCCCCCCATACTAGAATTGAACATTGTCCTCAATGTTTTAAGAAGGGTCTCTACGTAAATCTAAAGCCATTTATTAAGTATGCTCAAAGATAAACGTTAGTCGATAAGATTGGATATTGGATTCCCATAATCATGCTAAGGATTGAAGCTCGAGTGAACGAAGGACAAAACCATGAGCACGAGAGGCTTCAAAATCCGGGGCAATCCTGGACAAACATCATAAAGCACGAGAAAGGAAGAGGCGAGCCTCCTCACAACACACTTATTCATTACTACTATATAATTATATAAGGATAAGCATGGGTTGCCACCCACGAAGCGCTTATTTTTGTTAACCGATCTTGAGCATGACTCGATCCCCCATACTTGAGCTGGTCAAGGAGGATAGAAATAGAGAAACGGGACATCCAGGATAGGAATGTCCTCTCCATAGATCATCATCGGGCTTTCAGAAAAATCAGAAATGGTCTTTGAAGGATTAAAGCCCCGATGAGATAAGAGATGAGGAGATTTCTCCTCATTAGAAGCAAGAATTCCATGATTGAAAACTTTGTCGTCATTTTTGGATGAAAATGGAAGCAAAGTGTCAAACATGGGAGAGAGGGTGAGAAGGGTGGTTAAAACATTAGGCACATGAACATAAAGTTCAGAAATATCTCCCACCACTTTGGTAGTCAAAACTCCCGTTTCGGGCTTAATTTCATCATCATCCGGTGGTTTTGTAGGAGGAAGAGGGGATGATGGAACATCAAAATGAAATGACTCATTTATAGGAAGTGAAGGGGAATTATTGCTGAGCAATTCTTCAAAGAAAAGGATATCCCCTTTAGAGTCATAGTCATCATTCTCAATGCCTGGTGGCATCGAGTTATCCGGAGTAAGAAATAAATCAATCTCCTCCATAAGAGAGTTACTATCCTCAACGGGGATAGGAGATGGAGAGAAATGTTCGATTATAGCATCATAGTTTTTAGAATTAAATTCTTCTGGGGGTCGAGGGGATGAATTATCATACAACAATATCTCAACAAGACGAATGTCTTTCTCAAGATCAAAGTCGGCTTCATTAATTCCCTGTGGAATTAAATCAATATGAGCGAGTTCACCGGAGAACTCCTCGAGAAGAGAATCGATCTTAAGAGAAGAAATAATCGAAGTATCTTGATTAAGCAAAGATTGTATAAGATCAGACTCAGCATTAAAGTGATGCGGATCTATCTTAGTAGAAATGATTTCTTCATCAAAAAGAGGGTTCGAATAAATTTCCTTCGAAACGTCCTCATCGGAAAATGACTCGTCATCACTAGAGGAAAAATCGTCGTCAGCATCAAAGAGAAGATTTGAGAAAGTCATAAAAGTATCACAAACGGGCACATCACACTCACTTTCGATATCGGAAAAATCCTCGGACTCACTTGGGATTGGGACAAGGTTCTCAACACTAGACTTTATTAATTTGTCCGATTCCGTTTCTGGAATAGTGCTAAGATGCTCGTCCCCCATACTTAGAGAGTTATCGGGCTCCTCGGTTGGTAAGACGGGTGTGATTGCAATAGTATACTCCTCGTCATCATCTTCGTAGAAGGCAGGACAATTCTAGTTCGGAGTATTAATATAATCTGCCAGCTCCTCACTTATAATTTGCACATCATTAAGAAGTTTATGAAGTAAGTCTTGTATATCCTCTGGTTGATGTTGCTTTTTTCCACAAGCATGCTTAATTTCAAAAAATTTCTCCCAAGCTAGCAATAAAACCTTTGGCGTTTCTCTAAAAGATATACGATTAAACTTCTTTAAAAAGGTTTGTATAGATTTCATTAGGTTTTCTCTAGCTTGCAAAATTTCCACACTTGTTTCATGAGGAGGTTGATGAATGACGGGAAACTGCGGGGGTTGGAATTGGTCAAAACCGGAAGCAATAGAATTATAACAAAGATTAGGTTCGTAGAAATTTTGGTTCAACGGTTGACACTGAAAAGTCTCATGAGGACCCCCGTAGTTTTCACAACAAAGATATTGTTGTTGAAAATCAGGTGAAGTTTGTGGAAAATTATCAAAGTCTTGATTGTAACACGGGTCCGGATTAGAGATAAACGGAACTTGAGGTGGACAATCGTAACCATAATGAGCATCGTTTCCACAAAACTCGCAAGAATATGTCTCGTATTGGTGTTGTGGAGGTTGGTTGAAGAAGTTCGGTGTTTCATTATAAGAATAAGCTCGGACAGTTCCCACCATTAAACGGACCTCCGCAACACGAGCAACCAGGATGGTTATATAAAGACATGACGAAGAATTAAACAAATAAGAGGGTAACAAAGATAAGAATTAAATGAATAAGAGAATAGAGAAGATTATTTATAGCAAAGTACATAAGAAAGAAAAATATTTTTCGTAACTAAAAATCGAACAAGTGTACGGTAGCTCTTTAGAAAATGCATAAAGAAGCGGAGGAGCGGGTAAGCACGAAGCTATTAAAAACCTTCTCCTTTCAGGTCGAAGTTCATAGGATCGACCCTCCTTATA
>BQNB010133603.1:0-15926 GCA_026074375.1 Tanacetum coccineum
TACTTAATACTGCTGATATAATTAACATTGTGAAAATTCTGAGAAAAAGAATTAAGAGAGTTGGTGAGAATAAAAACAAAAAGAGAGATGTATGGAATAAAAACAGACAGAGAGTTTTGGTGAGTAAAAGAATTAAGAGAAGTTATGAGTTGAAAAACAGAAAGAGAGTTATGTGAAATAAAAATAGACTGAGAGTTTTGGTGAGAAAAAGAATTGAGAGATGTGGTGAGTTGAAAAACAGAAAGAGAGTTGAATATATTAAAAACATAGAGTGTTTGGACTGGAATTGAAAATTAATGCTGTTAGGCATAAACTTACTACTGCTGTTGGAAGTTAATGTTGCTAGGCATAAACTTACTACTGTTGTTGGAAGTTAATGCTGCTAGGCATAAACTTACTACTGCTGTTGAAAGTTAACGCTGCTAGGCATAACTTACAACTGCTGGTGAACGTTAATACTGATGAGGGTATTTTCATAAATACTTCGATTAAGGGTTTCATTCACTCATTTAATCGATTTCATTCAATCATATACTCTCTAATCATAAACCCTAACTCAATTTCATCATTTATCTTCAAAACCCAACACAATGACGACCCTACAGTTTGCTGATACTCATAATTTGGTCGCGTTTTTGTCTAAACCCGCTGAAAGTAAAGGGTTTGAGCAAAATGTTGATTTTCTGAATGCAAACCCTGTCAAATATGCACTAACGATCAATCCTACTATCTATACTTTGTGCATTGAACAATTCTGGGCTACTACAAAGGTGAAAACTGTCAATAGGGAAGTGCAATTACAAGCCCTAGTGGATGGGAAGAAGATAATCGTTAATGAAGCATCTATTAGACGTGACCTTCAACTGAATGATGAGGAAGGTACGAATTGCTTGCCAAATGCTACCATTTTTGAAGAACTTACAAGGATGGGGTATGAAAAACTTTCACAGAAGCTTACATTCTATAAGGCATTCTTTTCTCCTCAATGGAAATTCCTTATTCATACCATTTTGCAATGCCTAAGTGCTAAGACTACTGCATGGAATGAATTTAGTAGCACTATGGCTTCTGCAATTATCTGTTTAGCTACAAACCAGAAGTTGTTCAACTTTTCAAAGTACATATTTGAAAGTATGGTGAAGAACTTGGATGATGCTGGTAAATTCTTGATGTATCCAAGGTTTATACAAGCCTTTTTAGATAAACAACTAGAGGGATGTCAAGTCACAAGAGGATTTATGTTACACCCTCTCACACTAAGAAGATCTTTAGGAATATGAAGAGGGTAAGAAAAGGTTTTTCAGGAAGGGAAACACCTTTGTTTCCAACAATGATGGTGCAAAATTAAGCTGAAATGGGTGAAGGTTTAGCAATACCAACTGATCCCCATCACACACCCACTATTATTCAACCATCAACATCTCAACCCCAAAAGAAACAAAGATCAAGAAGGCCAAAGAGAAAGGACACTGAGGTACCTCAGCCTAGTGGTCCTACAACCAATGTTGCAGATGAGGCTGTCTATAAGGAGATGGATGACAGTTTGGAAAAGGCTGCCACTACTGCTACTATCTTAGATGCAGAGCAAGATAGGGGTAACATAGATAAGACCCAATCCAAGGCAACACCTAATGAATCAAGTTCCCTAGGAACTAGATCAGGTGGTGGTCCCAGGCACCAAGAAACCATGGGGGATACAATTGCTCAGACTAGGTCTGAGAATGTATCTAAACTTTCTAATGATTCACTGCTCGCAAGAGGTAACATACTTTGAAGTGGTGAGGATAGTTTGAAACTAAAAGAATTGATGGAATTATGTACCAACTTGCAAAATAGAGTTATTGATCTAGAGAAAACAAAGACTGCTCAAGCTTAGGAGATTACAAGTTTGAAACTGAGAGTCAAGAAGTTAGAGAAGAAAGGAGGGTCAAGAACTCACAAGCTCAAAAGATTATACAAGGTTGGTAGATCTACAAGAATAGTTTCCTCTGATGAAGCTAGTTTGGGTGATCAGGAGGATGCATCCAAACAGGGGAGGAAAATTGATGACATTGATAAAGATGCAGAGATTACATTGGTTGATGAAACTCAGGGGAGGTATGGTGATGATATAATGTTTGATGTAAGTGATCTTGCTGGTGAAGAAGTATTTGTTGCAGAACAAGGAGTGTCTGATAAAGATGTGAACTTAAGTGTTGATGAAGTCACTTTGGCTCAAGCACTTGCAGCTTTGAAAAGTGCAAAAGTTCAGGAAAAAGCCAATGTTATAGAAGGCCTGTGAATCATATATCAACAATCACCATCACTTACACAAAACACTGCTACAACATTATAGTTGCTAGCACAGACACTAGGGCTAAAGGGCTTGTTATTCATGAAGAGGAGCAAGCAACTACACCAACAGTTTCTTCACAACAACCATCATAGGCAAAGATTCAAGACAAGGGTAAAGCAAAAATGATTGAACCTGAATCTGTAAAGAAATTGTCAAAGAAAGATCAACTCAAGCTTGATGAGGAAGTGGCTTAAAGGTTACAAGCTGAATTTGATGAATAAGTAAGGATTGGAAGAGAGAAAGCTGAAGCCAACATTGCCTTGAAAGAAACATGGGATGATATACAGGCAAAGATTGAGGCTGATCAGTTATTAGCTGAATGATTGCAGGCAAGAGAACAAGAAGAGTTGACCATTAAAGAAAGGGCTATATTGTTTTAACAACTCTAAGAGAAAAGAAGGAAACACTTTGCAGTAAAAAGAGCAGAAGAGAAAAGGAACAAACCACCAACAAAATCTCAACAGCGGAGTATCATGTGTACTTATCTGAAAAAACATCGAAAGGGATGGAAGACCAAAGATTGAGAGCAAGTCTTTGTAAATATTCAAAGAATTATTTGACCAAAGAATGAAAGGGTAAACACATTTGTAGATATGGACTACAGAGTTGTGAAAGAAAGTTTAATGAAGCATTAAATGCAGAGATTCATAATGAGGAGCCAGTCAAGAGAGTAGGGATGAGCTAGAACAAGAAAGTATTAAGAAGCAGAAGGTAGATGAGGATAAGAAAACAGCAAAAGCTAAAAGTCAGATGGAAGTTCATTATTGTTGTAAGAGAAGTAGCGTTGATGCTATTCCTTTGGCTTACTACGCTCCATGGAATTGTTGACTAGAAGATCACAAAGAAGGGGGTGGGTAAAGAAAAGCTATTACCAGATAATCAGGGCTGATGAAAGTTCAAAAGATGTACCTTAGGTTTGTTATATGCTAATGTTTTGACAGGGACAAGACTTAGAATTTTAAAGTTGGTAAAAGCTAAGTATGGATCAACAATACTAGGGGAGGACTTGGATTTAGTTTTATATGGAGATTCGAAGACAATGTTTGACCCACATGTTGAAGATCAAGTATGGAAAAATCAATCAGACTATAAAGTATTAGAATGGAAGCTATATGACTCATGTGGAGTACATTCATTGAGGAAGCAAAATGTGCACATTTATATGTTGGTAGAAAAGAGATATCCTCTTACAGCACCTAAAATTACTAATATGTTGAACAAGAAGCTTAAAGCTGATCATTAGAATGAAATGTGTTATCAGCTTATAAGTCATCACAAAACAACTCAAGGAGTCAATGAAGTGTTTAGAAGCATCCTCTGGTGAATTAGAAGATTTGAATGAACTTGAGATTCTGAAGAGATTATCAATTTTCGGGGGGAGGATTATTGAGATTAAAAGACTTCATGATAATCTTGAAGTTACTAGTGCTAAGATTTTTATTATTGCTGCTAAGCAAAACTTAGTGATGTTCATTAACTCTAATGAAAATGTTGGTACTGCTAGTTCATAGTTACTACTGCTAGTGTAACTTAGTACTGCTAGTGTAACTTAGTACTGCTAGTTACTACTGCTAGTATATGTTAGTACTGCTAGAGTAAAGTTAGTACTGCTGAAGAAGATTAAATAAAATATTCTTAAGGTAGTTACTAATGCTTGTTACACAGATAATGTTGCTGGTGTAAAGTTATACTGTTAGTGGTTAGAGTTATTGCTGCTATTACAAAAGATTACAACTGTGAAAAGATTAAGACTGTGAGATTTTCTACTATCAGAGAAAGGTAAGATGCTCAGAGAAAAGATAAAGATTGATTAGAAGATTAAGATTACTTAGTTGATTAAGTGTGGATTGTTATTTATAGAATAGATCTTTGAGAATATTTTAAGTTTTAGGAATATATTGTAAATCGACTAGGACTCCTTGGTGTATAAAAGGAGGTCCTAGGGCATAGAGTTTGATATCATAATCTAGAAATCTTTTGTTTTGATATCGTTATAGCATCAAGGTTTTGTAACCCTAATACTAGGAGAGTATTCGTATTATTTGTAATAATAATATTAGAGCTTTTATTGTTGAATTATATTGTTTTGTATTACTGTTTCATTGAAGAATTCTTCTTATATTAAAGATTAGATTTCGTATAATCTTTAGTATTATCAAACAAAGTTTCTTAACTAAGTTGTGTTAGATTTATCTAGCTTAACTAAACCTTACACAAGCTAAGGAATTCAAGATCCATTGAAGTGGGACTAACATGTTTTCTCATACACAGCAGAAGTCTTATTGGTAGAAAACCTATGTCCTATGATGATCTGCCTACTAGGTTTTTTAGTATGACTCTTTTGATCTATGGGTTTGTTACTGTTTCTAGTCTGGTGGGATTGAATCTTAGCATGTGAGGGGGGGGGGGGGGGGGGGGGGTATTCACTTCCTTCACGATTTTGTTATACAAGCTTCATGATTTGCATTAAAGACACACTTATGACATGTATAACAAACAAAGTGTTTGGAATCTGAAAAAGAACTAGAATTCTTAGAGTGATCTGCTTTGGGCACAGCCGTTATCGTTACGCAACTATTCTTAGATACGGGGCAACTCTGTTGTGTGATAGTGCTCCTAGGTTTTGGTTGCTACCTTCAGCTGTGCTTTGAATCTAGCAGAGGCATCATACTAGTTTGTGAGGTTCATATCTCCTTTCTTGTGTCTTTTTCTAGGCTTAATCTAGATAGTGATTAGAACAATGTCATTTGAACTAAATCTTGGCATGTTCGTAGAACTATTCCTAGATTCGCTAGATGCAATCATATGATCAGGTTTTGCAAAAATGGATTCTCTTCTCTTAGGCAAATAGTGTTGAGTTACTGGTCTTGATAAATTGTTATTCACATCAACTTGGGAGGCAAACCGTTGTTTTGACATTTGAGGCCTTTCAGATTTAAACGCATTCGGTAGTTCTAACAACTGATTGGTTTTCTTTGTGATTGTAAATCCGGTTTCACCAAGGACTGATGTTTAGAAAACTTTAGTTTTACATTATTCCTTTTAACTTCCTTAAGTCATTTTTTAAAGCAGCAATTGCAAAAACCTTTTCCTGAATTCTGAGCTTTTAAATTAGCATTATTAGCAAGCAAAGAAGTTGTATGTTTTATAAGTCTTATATCGCGCGTAATTTTTAATAGAATCATACTAGTCTTTGTAATGCTTTTTAAAGTCTCATTTTCCTAGTAGTTTAGCCACACTATGTGCTAATTCGATGTTCATTATTTAATAGTACTTCAATTTTCTTTTTTCATCTTGGCTTTATTACTTTTTTCATCAAAATTTGACCATGTTGCCTGATTTTAAAGCCTTGTTTTTGATATTTAAGTTTGAGGCGTTATTTGAGTGTAATAATATGCTTCCATTCTTGAAAAATCTTTTGAAATCTAGCAACAGTCTTTTTCGAGTAAAATATTTTCAGACTCGGATGAATTGTTTTGAGTACGTCAGGGTCTGGTTATCAGGTAATGAATCAAGCATATGACTTTTAACTTGACATTATTCAGGATACTGGTCAACCCTACCTTCATTAATGATTTTAGGTTGCTCTGTAAGTTGTTGTCCTATAGCAAAGATATTACATTTAACAGTCAATTGTACCTCAGCCATTGGCTCTTCGTTATATATGGGTCTGATATCTGCATCATCAACATCTGTATCATTCGCTGACTTGATGCTGTCATATTGCACTTCTGATCCTGTTTTACTGCTTTCTGTGACAACCAAATCAGCATCCAATTCTTTACTCGAATCAATCATACTCTCTTGGATCTTCATCAGCCTTTTATTCACCCTTCTATCATACTGTCTTTGATGATGTGCTCTTTCAGCAACAGACTTCCATTATATAAAAGCATGTTTGGTAGTAGTGTATCCTTGAAGTGTTTACCCATTCCTTAGTGTATTCAACAAATTATTGTCTGTCATTTGACTGTCATATCCCAAAGTAAACTGTGATCGATTGAACTTCTGAAACTGGTTGTGTACCACCCAAAAGGCTGCCATGGATCCCATCATTCTAGAAATCATCTTTGTCAAGTTGCTTTTTTATTTGATCTACGTTGAGGAGCATTGTACTTGTGAAGGTATCAACATCTTGACCAAAGAGTGACATGAATGTCCGTTTGAATCCATGTTCGATGTGAGTGCCTTGTAAGTCTTCTCTAGAAAGAACATGAAGGTGTCGAAAATATGCCATGCATCTTTCTTTTGCTTTTGACATCTTGTATTTGATTGCATGTACATATTTTGTTACAAAATCCAAGCTGCTTTCCTTTATGATTTGTGATGCCTAGTCTTCTGACATTACTGTCTTATTTCTCAAAACAAGTGTTTTGTATGACAACTAAATCAACTTTCAATGATGTCAACATTCAATGTTGGAATTGGTTTTGAATGATTTCTTGTGTCTGCATCAACTTCTTTTGTTTTCAACAATTGTGGTCTTAGTTTTCGTTTGTTGATGAAGAATTATCTTCAAGCATGTATTTCCCAATGGAATCCATATTACAGATTATTGCATCTTAGAAGGATTGAGCATTAAATCTTGTGTATTTCTGCATACGCTCTTTGAATTCTGAATTGAAAGCATTTTTAAATGTTGTTCTGAGTTTTGTCAAATAGTCTTG
Source organism: Tanacetum coccineum (assembly GCA_026074375.1). Classification (NCBI taxonomy): domain Eukaryota; kingdom Viridiplantae; phylum Streptophyta; class Magnoliopsida; order Asterales; family Asteraceae; genus Tanacetum; species Tanacetum coccineum. The sequence continues at coordinate 7,003 of BQNB010133603.1, forward strand.
CAATCAGTCTGAGAAAATATTTCTTTAGTAAGATGCGGTTCTAGTAAATCCAAGTCTTGAGCAAATGTTCTTTTGAAGATAGGCTGGTACCAAGAAGATCTTGTAAAGTAGCTGTGAGAAACTTAAATTGTGACTGAATGCTTAGGACTTTTAATGCGTCCTTCTTTTGAAAGTTGTGCCGTTCTCCTAGCAAGTCGTTTAGAGTCTCTTGTCTTTAGAAACTGAACATGAAGAAACTGTGTCTTTCGTTTCCATTGTATTGAATTTGTTGTGAATTAAATTACGGATCTTAAGTAGATAAAGCGATTTGTTGTGGTTTGTTATTCGAAAAAAAGAGAAAAAAATCATTATTGACGTTAAAGTACTTGAACTTAATGAACGATTATTAGTAAACTTGATATAATGACTAACGGTGTAATTACTTAAAACTAAAACTAAATGAAAATGTTTGAAAATGAAAGTTTAAAAGTAAAATTATTGAAAATAAAAGTTTTAAAATTTTATCTTTTGATGAACGCTTAGGGACTAAAGTTGAAATAAAACCCAAAAAAAAAAAAAAAAAAATTGGAAAGAAATACCTAAAAGTGAAAGTGATTGAAAACTGAAGGTTGAAAGTGAAATGAAAATATTTTAAAAATTTAGGACTAGTAGTTAAAGTGTTTAATAACTAAGGGTTAAAAGAGAAATTGTTTAAAGTTAAAGGTTAAAAGTGAAATATTAAAATTTAAATTATATTAAAAAAATCTTTCATGCACAACCTGTAACTCTGTTTCATCTTCTTCGTTGAGATTTCATAAGAATAGAACGAATAGTTTTGTGATCTCGCGGAATGGTATGGTTATCGTCGGTAAAAAATAAGCACACCACGATGATCGAAAAAGGATCACGATCGTAATGATATGGGTTAGAAGACCCGTTATTAACCGACACTCGAAATCGAAAAACCCGAAACGATTTTAAACGAGTAGAATTTGCCTTAAGTTGTTTTACTTAATTGCCCTTGCACACTGTGGATTAATTCGCCTCACTTGTGCTTTAATTCGCCTTGCACACTGTGGATTAATTCGCCTCACTTGTGCTTTAATTCACCTATTTACAAAAGATTAATTCGCCTTCCATAAAATGCTTAATTCACCGTGAGTTCAAAAGTGTAATTCGCCTTGCACCAAGTACTTAATTCGCCTTGAGTTCAAAAAGTTTAATTCGCCTTGCACCAAGTACTTAATTCGCCTTGAGTTCAAAAAGGAGTAATTCGCCTCTCACTAAACAACAAAACGTACTATGTGTGTTTTTGCAAAGACCACAAAACATAGATCCACCAAAGTATGAGATATGTCTCCTTTCTTGTTCAAACCGTATGGACCACAAGAGCAATAAGAATAAGCCAACCAAAAGCTTTAAAAAGCTATAAAATAAGTTGTTTACTTAATGAAATAAGCCACAAAAAGAACTACTAATAAGCTACTGAGTTTCAACGAGAATGCTTAAGATTTGGTTTTTCGAGTGATGTTTAATAAAAAGAAGCCAAAATATGCTTAGAAATAAGCTAGTAACAACTCAAATAAGCTTTTGAATATGTTACAAAATAAGCTGGAAACGTTTTTGACGTGAAAGGTGAAAGCTCTTTAGAGAAAATAAGTTAAAAAAAACAACTGAGCCGTGACTCAATAACACTTGTAAAAGAAAGGTACATAAAAATGATAAAAGTAAGGTTGGAACTTGAAACTTGGAACTGACGTCAAATTCAAACCAAAGAACATTCTTTACTTATCAAACTATTGTATAAACCACACACACGAAACCAGCCCAAAATTATAAAGCCCAAAATAAGTTGTTATACTATCTTCACAAAAACGCTTTTGTTGTAACGAGACAGAAGAAAAAAAATAAGTCGAATTAATAAGCTCAAATAAGCACTACCACAACGAAAACACTAAACCCACCAAGGCTCTTGATACCAAATGTTATCCCTAAACTTAACCCATATCACAACTAATAAGCATACCCAATAAGCACTTATGAACCGAAATAAGAAAGAAGAAAGAAGAAAAGTAGAAAGAAGAAAGAGAGAATATTAGATTAGAAAGAAAGAGTGGAGTGGTGGATGATTACACACATACAAATGTAAGAAATGGTAACCAACACCTTCTCCATGTGTGGAGAGGGTCATATTTATACCCTAAGGCCACCATGGGCTCGTGGGCTTTTTAACTTGGGCCATGGCTTGCCGCTGTATATTGGCTTTGAGCCCGAAACAGGACAATAATTAGAATTACAATCCAAGCAGTTAAACCCGGACTAGACCTATTACATTACAAAGACTAAATTGACTAATTAAGAACATAACATTCTGTTTCGACTTTATAAAATTAAGCTAACAACTGCCCTATCCCGATTTACAAAGGCCATCATGCAACACTTCTTTCAAATGACAAGTCCAATCTCTTGAAGGACAGAATGTACATGCATACTAGTCCAGGATGACGTGTCTTTAGGACTTGATAATTTGTTTCTAAAAGTGAAGACAATCAAGTGTATGGAGCATTAATTCCTGCAATGATGATAAATCAAAAGATATAAAACTCCAATTCCTATAAGACTTATCTAGCATTTGCAATAGGAGCAGCAACTCCCAAGAAAGCTAGGAAATGGAAGAAACCTCCTTCTCCTTCAAAGAAACAAAATCTTATCATTATTGAAGAACCTGCCAAGAAACTGATACGAGGAAGAAACCAATGGTGTTCAAAATCATAGGCACTCCTGGTCGTGTCTGTGTCAAAGAGAACGGCACCATCAAAGGCTGAAGATAAACAAGGTATTGATTTGCTATCTGAAGTGCTGTACTTGAGGGAAGACTCAGATAAAACAGGCTATCCAAGAAGCTAACGGAAACCCATGCATCAGGATGGTGGCTCATGTGATGGAGCTGGATTTAGAATCCAGAGGTCCTAAATGAACAAAAGGCAAGTCTATTGACTACAAATGAGAGGGGACTGGATTAAACCAAGGTCCTGTTGAGTCCAAAAACTGATTCTTCAGATAGTGAGAATGAGTCGTTGGGGAGTTATGATGATGATGATGATGATGATCAACAAGGTGATGATGAAAGAACTAAATCTGATGATGACAAAAGCGTTGATCTCAATAAGACAGATGATGAAGAAGAAACACAAGAAGATGTGTTTCACCGAGTTTGTACATACACCTGATGATTATGTACCTACGGATGATGAAACACATGATGTAGATGATGAAGAATATGATCGTATTAATGAAGAAATGTATGATGATGTGAATGTAGAGTTGAAAGATGCAGAGCTTATTGATGAAGGGAAAGGTGATGAGGAGATGACTGATGCTGAAAAAGTAAATCCTGAGCTCGAGGAAGTTAATCAAGAGGTTGAAAGGGCTCAAGTTCAGGATGAAGCTCAGGCAACCACTACTGCTGATCCTGCTCAGGTTGCAAGTTCCAGTCGATCTGTTTCGTCCAACTATGGTAGTATATTTCTCAACCTTGATAACATTTCATCGGTAGAGACAAAAATTATTTCTATGTTAGATGTCCAAGTTCAACATGAAGTTCCAAGTATCCAGACTTCACATTCTAAACTGATACCTGTGACTGTTAATTCCTAGACCCTCTGTCATCAAACCATCCTTAATCGTTTCAACAGCGCCAGCAACAACCAATCCTCCAATACTTCCTCCATTCTTTTATACTCTTCAACAATAACATCGATCCCAACACCAACAACCGCAGAAGCTACAACCTTAACCACTATAATTCCTGAATCTACAAACACCTATTCTGCTATCATCAAAGAGTTTTTAACTTAGAGAAGGAAGTCAAGATACTCAGAAATGTTGATCACAATTTAGCAATTCGTGCAGCAATCAAGTCTGAAAAGTTCCAATTGTTGTTAAAGAGTGCCTTGGAACCAATCTGGAAGTTTGGAAGACTCTCTTCATAAAGTAATCCAGAAACAGACTACTAAATTTATTCGCGAACACACTGTTCCTGTAGTGGTTGTCACAGATGTACTCAAACAACAACAACAACCTTAGAAAAGTTCTGCAAACATTCGCAAGATCAAAATGGAACAAGCAGGCAAATAGCAAGAGACTAAATACACTATCACTTCATCTGATAAAGTTGCACTGAAAGAATTTGATCAGAAAAGAACCTTGTTCGAAACAATAACTAAATCCAAGTCATTTGATAGAAATCCCAAGCACAAGGCTCTATATCATGCTCTTATGGAGTCAATACTTAAGGATGAAGATGCCATGGATAAAGGTGTTGTTGACAAGTTAAAGAAAAGATCGCCAGATGATGCTGATAAAGATGAAGACCTTCCTGCTAGACCAGGCTAAGGGTTAAAGAGAAGGAAGACGAGTAAAGACGCTGAACCATCAAAGAAGGTAAAGTCAACTGATACCTCCGAAGGCACCACCAAATCTCAGCCAAAATCTACTGGCAAATTTGCTCAATCAAAGGAGATAGTGTTTGAAGCTGGAGATACTCAATTGCCACAGAAATTAGGAGAAGACATGGGTAAGACTGATGAACCACCCATTGTCAATGCTGATCCAAAGGACTGGTTTAGAACACTAAACGACCTCCTACACCTGATCGGAATGGAAAACCAAGTAAATAGTTGATGATGGATACTCAGAACTGGCTTAGTGATCTTGCCAAAGCAGAAAAACCTTCTAAAATGCTTAATGAATTGATGAGCACTCCTATCAATTTCACTGCATTTGCCATGAACCACTTGCAGATTAGTGATCTAACAAAAACTTATTTAGTACCGGTTTACAATCTTCTTAAAGGAACTTGTAAGAGTTATGTGGAGCTCGAATGTAATATAGAAGAATGTTACAAAGCAATAAATGATCAATTAGACTAGAACAACCCTGAAGGAGATAGATATCCATTCGACTTAAACAAACCACTACCTCTGGTTGAATCAAGAAATCGTCTGATTGTCCTGGCTGATTACTTCTTCAACAATGATTTGCCATACTTGCAAGGAGGAAGCACCGACAGAACATATACGACTTCTTTAACTAAGATGAAGGTTGCTAAGTACGACTTGGATGGAATTAAAGATATGGTACCCATGTTATGAAGTCCTATAAAAGTAGCTTATGACAAACATGCTCTTTTAGGTACTTCACACTAGAGATCCAAAAGACAAACCTTCTACGGATATGCTAGTAACAGGGTATCCACCCATGATGTGTACTCTACAAAATGAATTCTGGCAGTGATAAATGTCAAAGTTAACAAGTGGTATGGGTATGGTCATCTAGAGGAGATTGAAGTTCGAAGATCTGATCAGAAATTGTACAAGTTCATGGAAGGAGACTTTCTAAGAATTCATCTAAATGACATCGAGGACATGCTGCTTCTTGTTGTTTAAAACAAACTCTTCAACCTCGATGGTGAGGTCATTGTGCACTTGGCCACAGCATTATGTTGTTTCAAGACGTTTGTAATCCAGAAGATAGTGGAGATCTTCACTTGTGTCGAAAGTTACCAGAAGAAGTCAACATCTCAAGTGCCACTGACACATAAGGGGGCATCTTCTGACCTTAGAACCATATACCGCATCTTTTAACCTGAAGGTGTCATCTATTTGACAAGGTAGAGAGAAAATAGACTGATGTGTACTCACGAGCTATACACATAGGTATGATGATTCCTTTAGATAGTCAGTATCCTGCCGGAAGAAATGTGTACATCCGGGACTTAGTTGACTTAGATGATATCATTTTGGCTACTTAGAGGCTTTAATTGTCTACATTTAGGACTTAGTTGACTTTGGTGTTACAATTTATATCATCACTATCCTAGAGAACGCTTTGAATCTACTCAAGAAAGGATTGCGGGTTCGGGGGAAGCTAAGAAAGCTTCTAAGAGGAGAATGACTAGACTAAATACAAATTGCTGCTTCGAACAGAGTGACAATGTCGATCACTCTCGGTTTTGTAAGTTTTAGGTTATGTATCCTAAATCATCTTGTATACATGTAGTGCAACTTCATAAATATATAGTGTTCGAGTATAATTTTTCAAGAATTTTTCAATAAATTCATAATCTTTCAAAATTGTGTACTTAACACTATATCATTCCCTAAAAAAATTTTAAAGGGGAGCTAAGGAAATTGTGCTATTAACATTTTTCTCCCTAATGTTTTTTCAAATCTCAAATAGCCGTTTTACTCCATTGATATCAAAAACATCATATGGCATGCTATTTTTGTGGGGGAGACTCAAATGTAATGTGATAGTCTTTGACTCAAGTGCGGACTCCTCCCTCACCATGCTAAACAATTTCGGTTATCGATGCATGCGTTAAGGGGGAGCATTTCTGAAAAGTAAAACCATCGAGGTACAAATGTTTTGATATATATAACAAGTACGTTGATTGAGTTTCCCAAATGGTTTTAAGGCAATGAGAACAATACCTAAAGACCGACCATGTACTTACTTTTATCAGAGTTATAAGGTGGTTAAGTATAGGTATTCGTTCCCATGATCCAGCCAGAACCAGAGGGATCTACCCAGGGACATTCCATTAGATAGAATAAAAGTCCTTAGGTATGATACAAAAGGAGTAACAGTGAGAAAGGGAATAATGCAGACTAAGACAGAGCTAACACTGGAACAAACCCAACAAGGTGTTAGTGATGAAGTCTTGGTAGGCATTGAAGGGGTTGAAGAATGAAAAATAAATGTAAGGATAAAGGGTGTAAAGAAAGAAGCCCTCCATACACTTAGGCAGAAATCGGGTCAATACATATGCTATCAAAAATACTAAGTTGTTGTCTGGTATTGAAGATAGACATCATGGACCCAGTAATGCAAAACACAACCCTCCCTAGCCACTCAAGGTCTCTCAAAAGACACTTGTTTCATTTCTCATAGAGATTAAAACACATTTCTATTGACTTTCTCACTCCGAGTTAGTTGGTATTGAAAAGATGACAGTTTGCTCCAGCCTCTGATTACTAAAACCAAAATGCATTATCGATTCTAGATCCAATAAGAGATCATCAACACATCTTATTAGGACACTAATCCAAAATATACTTGTTATTCATACACTGTGAAAAACCAGAAATATCATAAGAGTCCTACGCATTATCCTTGTGATCAAGGCTGTCAAACTCGCGAGTTTACACGTAAGATCGTACGATCTTACGTGTCCACCTAGTAAAATCGTATAGGATCGGTGTAGGATCGCATCAGAGGTAGGATAGCAATTAGGATTGTAAACTCGCGTGTAAGATCGTAAGATCGCGTGTCGATACGAGTTTACCAAATTACCAAGTTACTAACTTATTGACTTACATACTTACTAGCCCATTACTTTTTTAGGCCCAAACAGAACAATACGAGTATCTCAGTAACAAGTATTGACGATTCATTCATAGATTTTCTAATCAATAAACCTAATTATCTACTTTCTGCAAATTGAAATTACATGAAACAAATTAAGGTTTTTCTTCTCATGTTCTAGTTACCTTAAGCAAAAAAATTCTTACAGGCAATTGTTGTTTTTTCTTTTACCTTTTCATAGTTTTAACTATTAACCTTTAAGTTTTAATTCAGATAGCTTAATTCTAGTGATACTAGTGAAGTACTTTGTTTTGAGACGTTTATTACGCATGCTATGTAATTTTATTCCGCTAAATCGTGAATGTAACGATTTAAACTTGACTTTTTTGTGTTTTACTTTTACTTTGATATTTTAAATTTAAACTTTGACATTTTCAAGAGAATATTATATAAATTTATATTTGATGATGAGTAGAAATAAAAATAGTTTGACTCATTTATCCGTTGCTTACAGAACATGATAAATTGGTAGGATCTTACGATCTCGATCCGATCTTACGATCTCGATCTTGCAAAGACAAAAACGATCCCAGGTGGGATCGCGATCTTGACAGCCTTGCTTGTGATATTGCCAGAACATCAAAGTGATACTTAAGTATTTACAATGACGATGGAAATCCTTCCAGAGCCAACATCAAACAAGCTATGTGGTAGGTGACTTGTGAGAACCTATATGGATCAAACTTGTGACATTGGATATCGATTCGGTCCAGACTATGAATTGACGGTTGATGAATTTTGAAATACATAAAACTCTCGATGTGTTGCAAAACCACTTTAGCAAGTGACACATCGATTGATTTTCAAATTAATTTTTGATTCAATCGGTGAGACAGTAACTCACTAGTTCACTCATACCGTGTTGTCTGCTTTGAGACACGCTGGTAATGAGAATGGCTAGTGCAGCTGCGAAACCATGTCAAGGAGATTCTTTTGAATTCTACCTAATCACAGGTAGTATTTATACTGATTAACAGGGAACTGTGGTAATTGCAACCATATTTGATGAAGTGACGAAGATAATTTCGTCCATATCTATTGATTATCACTAACCTAAACCTGTAGGTATTCCTGATGGTGGCAGCAGCTAGTCCAAGACGAGTCAGATTCATAGCCACATGCTCATACCCGACTGACATATGTAAAGACATTATGAAAGCTCAAGTACATGTTTCAAAAGACTTCTCGTTACTCTAATACTGCATGTCTTTTTGAAGTCATGAAGTGTTAAAGTTAAAGAATTTTAAGAAAGATGATTATACAAGCTCTCAAGATAAAAGAAGGGTATGAGCATGTCAGTCTGAAAGTTGCAAGATCACAAGGAGGAAAAAGATTACAAGATGATGAAAAGAGATGATGTTTGGCTAATGATCTCAAGAAGCTCAAGATCACATACAAGTCAAGCTAAAAGAACAAGCTCAAGCCTACAGTCAAAAGATCAGAGCAAGATAGCTAAGCCTAAGTTTTTGTAAAATGGAGTGACCACCCTTAGGGGGAGATTGTTAAAAATACAAAAA
>BQNB010133604.1:0-18440 GCA_026074375.1 Tanacetum coccineum
ATCATATTTTAGGAAATGTATTGTCAACTTTTGAAATATTCAACAATGAACAAGTAAAGCTATATGCTTTTGTATTAAGACTTTCAAATAAATCCAATGTATCATTTTAAACGACTTTTTGTGTCGTTCTTATATATCTTGTGCTATTGATCTTGAAGTAACACGCCCCGGACCCTTATTCCGCTGCGACCCAATTTGGGGGTGTTACACATAGAGTTTAGATGCGTTGTACAATTACTCAAAACAGTTTTTAGTGGTGTGATGGTTGACGACCTAACTCCATAATCATATCAATCTCATTTCCCTATAATACATACTTATACTATTTAGCGTAAATAGATAAGTAATATAATAAATATTTATAATTATTAATTATAAATATATCTCGACAAGTCCATTCGGTACACCTTAGCCACTTCAATATAATCATCATACGGTTGAAAATGAAACGTTTACTCATAATAAACACTTTAGAGAAGTTTCTAGAAAAATTATATTTTTTGTCTTTTAGTGAAAATAAATACAATAATTAAATATTATTTTATTATTAAAAATAAAAAATCATGTTTTTAAGAAAATTTCTAAGTATAAATTGTTGTAAAATAAAAGTTACGAAACAAATTGTTGTTAAATAAAAGTTACGAAACAAATAGATTAAGTCTAAATTACAAGTTGCTAGACACTTTCTCCTGACCGTTACCATGATAAAGACACAGCTATTTACAACAAGTTGATCATAAGTTGTTGATCCCAATATAATAGATCTTGCTTAGCTTGTATAAGCTTAAGTTGTATTGAATAAATCCAAAACAACTATGACAGAAACTTTGATTATGAATATTAATGATACTAAGAAGAATTTCAATGAAATAGTAATAAACAAGATCAATAACAAACAGTTTACCAAACTTTCAGCCTTAATATAAAACGAACACTCTTAATAGTGTTAGGGTTACAAAACCTTGAAGCTATGACAAACTATTTGATATGATTTTGGTACATTCAACTCTATACCCTAAGACCTCCTTTTATACACCAAGGAGTCCTAACAGGCTTACAATATTTTCCTAAGTTATCATGATCTTCTAAACAAATAACTTATACGTATCTTTTACAAAAATATCTCATACTTATCTCATAAGCAATCTTTATCCATTTGTAATCCTTCAGCAGTTGTAACTCTGTCAGCAGTTGTAACTTTGTATCAGCAGCATTAACTCTGAACTAGCAGTAGTAACTTATACACCAGCAGCATTAACTGTGTACAAGAAGTAGTAACTACTTAGAATATTTTTCTTCATTCTTCATCAGCAGTACTAACTTTACTCTAGCAGTACTAAGTTACATTAACAGTAGTAACTGACAGTATTAAGTTACACTAGCAGTATTAATATACTCTAGCAGTAGTAACTAACAGTACTAACTACTTAGCATATTTTTCACTAAGATTACCAACAGTACTAATTTATGCTTGACAGCAGTAACAAACCTTAGCAGTATTAACTTCCACTTAGCAGTCATAATTTCCAAACAACAGCAAGAAGCTTTTAATCCCAACATAAGTTGGCGTTCCCGTAACGGTCAACTTCCTAATCATCCCATACTTTACATACTTTACAAGGCAAGTGGCGATATCTTCCACTTTATACAATACTCTACATCGTCGATTTGTATCAACGAATAATCGATCCTTCATGTAATTCCTTCGGTAGTTGCGAAACGATTATCTTCAAACTTTCCTTCTCTTTTTTGTTGCGATTTTTCTAATTTTTTCAATTTTTTTAAACACTATACTACGAAACTCGGTGTAGTTTCACCATCTTCACGATCATAATAATTCTGGATAATTCCTTCGATAATTCCTTCATTCTTCGGACGTACCATTAATTGTGATGGTAGTAAAAATACATGAGTTTTGACTATAATATACATTCCCATTTGCGATGTGCAAATTTCTTCCAACCGTACCAAAATAGACACAAGACTCGGGAAATACAAACTTTACACTTTAAGCAACTAGCAACTATAAAATAAACTTAATCTAACAGGGTAGGCTAAGGTGTAAAGGTGTAACGAAACAAATAATTGGTGTAGTTCCGAAAGGATTGGCTCTACGGGTTGTTCTAGGGGTATCTTACTGATGACATCAAATGACGTCTATTTTATAGCATCATATATCCCATGTTATTAACCCATTTTGTATAGTTATTGCAAAGAATTGTTACTTAATCATTTATATTTGAGAATTGCAGTAATTATGGAGTAATTGGTGAAAGTTAGCAAAAGGCGCGCATTGTCGTCGAAATAGATATACCAAGCCAGTTTCTAAAGTCTACTTACATCACGACACACTCATTAATTTGGTGGAATTTGGGTAGAACATTTGGAAACGGATAAGGTTAAATCATCACAATATCTAACAGGGTTATTGTGTGCGGTTATGTTATCAATTAATTTCAACAAAAGTAGGCTTGAATTTTTTTTTTAATTTGATCATTATATAAGCATTTTAGTGTGAAAAATAACAAGTAAACATTCTAATACCATCCCCCCACTTGAAATTATACAAGTCCTCATTGTAAATATGAACATTAAATCTAGATTAAAAAGAATTAGAATGAGAAACTCCCCTGATATTTGCTCGGTAGATTCTCCATGTTGAGTTTATTAGCAAGATTGTGTTGAACAGCCACCTTGAAGTTTCAAGACTCCAACACTTCAAGATCTCCAGATTTGTAAATTCTCCACCAATATTCGTTAATATTCTTTCACGAGGTCCTATCTAAAACATAGGAAAAAACGTGTATTCCTATCTTGGTACCTACAGTTAATTTAAACTAAACTAAACAAACTAAATACGGGTCAGTCTGGTGAATACGCTGTATCATGTGCATGAATACGCCGTATTGGCATAACTGACAATAATGTTTTAAAAGTGCATAAAAAGTAAAGACTGATAACGTCCAGACAATCAATACGCCGTATGGTATGGAGCGGATACGCCGTATTGATGTATGGGAAGACAGACTCGATAAAATTAAATAACAATCCGGGTTGTCTCTCGAGAATCATTTTGGTTTACAGCCAAGTCTTTAAGGTAGACTTTTCTTCATCTTTTCTCTCGGTGCGTGTAACCATCCAACCTTCGTCCATCATCGAAAAGATTTCCTGGTAAGCTCGGTACGCCTCTTCATTTGTGATTGTAAGATCGTCGTATTCGTCTTCTTTTACAGCAACATATTCTTCTTCATTATTGAATGAATATTTGATCATCTTGTATCTTTTTATTTGGCAGACTGGCACCTCGTGAGTTCTGATACCACATAATTCATGTCATTCTTCATGAGTTTTGTTTTCATATTCCCCTTTATCATAACCTTGGTAGTAAATCTCATGGCTCTTCCATCTTTTCCAACAATCATTGCATCACTAATCAAGCCCTTCATGATAGCTTTATTCCTTAAAGCTTTGTATTTTAGTTCACTATCATCTAAATCCTTGTACCATTCAAGGTCTTAGTAATGAAGCGAGTTTCCAATATGGTAAACTCCGGGCAAATTTACTCCATTACAATAACCATCCTTCTCTCTCCAAACTACAAGTCGGCGGCTCATTTTGAACATCCAGTTTATAGTTTGAAAGGCTTGCTAAGTAATTTGACTGTTTTTGATTCCCTTCCATATTCCATTATTGAGCCATGGCTTGTCCATTACCGCCATGGTACAATCTCTCTTTCCATTTCTCGTAGCATCCAATCGTCTTTAAATCATCTAGGTTTTAAACCCACAATATCCTATAAAAGTAGAGATCCGGATCTACTTTGAGAAGGTAATTAAATTCATTGAATGCCAAACAGAGAGGTGTCTTGTAGTCAAAAACATTAGTTTTTAATTCTTAAAAATTTTGGCTGTTCTTACCTTATCACTCCAATATTCTTCAAGATCAGAAGATTCATCATCAGATACCTCAATTTCATCACCACCCATTTTCCCATAATCACAAAAGCTCCTTTGGTGAATTATATCATTGTTTACTAGTTTTACAAACTTTGTACTAACCAGCCTTCGAATCTTGGATTGGTTGGGTCCCATTTTTATGGAGTGTTTTATTTCCCTCCGATGCGAGAAGGCGGGTATTATTTCCTAAAAAAATTACAGTTAAGTCCGACCAAACAAATGATTTATTCTTTGTTCTATCAAACCATTTTGTTCAAACCTTCAACCAATGAGATTTTGGGAAAAAATACTCTCAGATTATCCTGATCAACATTAGGTACTTTGATTGGTCAATAATTTTAGGTAGTATTCAAATATGGCTCAACTGGCCTTCCCGTTTTTTTCACTAAAAGCAATTGTTGTGCAGATCATTAAGAATTTTCCTTCACTCATAAGCATTTTTCCCATAACTGTAATACAGTAACCCCAGAATTAATCTGCTTTGTCATTAGGCGCAAAATGTTTTCCAATACTTGACTGCTTTCCCTTATCCGCCATCCACCCTCTTCAATTGACTAGCTCTGATAATATGTCCTGTATAAGTGTAAAAATATCAGCAGATTTGCTCCAAAGAAGAGGATAGAAAAAGTTTAATCACGGAATCAAATATAAAAACTAAGATTTTGTTTCATTCTAGATGATCGATACCCGTAATTCAATAAAGTGAATAGCCTATTAATCGATTGAATGAATACTTTATTGGACAGAAAGGTGGGATACTCCGTATCCAATGAAGTGGATACGCCATCGTGTTTATCTCCAGAATAGTGTATTACGAAAATAATAAACACACAAATTTACAAGCAAACAATTAAACTCATCTAATATACAAAATATACAAAATATACAAGAAGATACACTAATTTAATTTACACTACTCCTAAGGGTTATATCTAATGTTAAAAACCAAAACATAAAATAAAAATCAAGATTTAATTTTTTCACTCATCTCCCGAACACTCCCCAGCAACGGCGCCAATAACTTGATGTTGTCGTTGGATGGTGTTATTTAGGATAGTTTAAGTTTTTAAATTTATATTTTGCGGACTTAACCAAAAACGAACACTTTAACCGGGCAGTGTACCCGGTCGGTGGAAGATTCGTGGTAAGTATGGTGTCGAACACTTGAAGCGAGTTAAATCTCTCACTTTAATTATAATATTGATTATATTAATCTATTTAATTTCTAATCTATAGAAAACCTATGCTAATTCCTTTGTTAGTTCTAATCCGTAATTCTAACAGGTAAAAAAAGAGGTTTCTGGCCCTGAGAGACTGCACGGGTTTGGTTTGGTTGATACATCAATTTCCAAGACACTTTAACCCACGCAAGTAAAATTAACAAAAAGATAAAAGAGCGATACGCTTATGATAGAAAATTTATTAAGCCATCATTAATCCGATTAGAAGTTGTTTATTTAATTCAGGTGCCAATGAGTAATTATCTTGAAGGAGGTAGATTCATTCTTAGACTTTTAGGCGGGAACTATCATATCCTAAGACCTAGACACATTAATTCTTCACAATTAAAGCATCCGTATAAAAGCATCCTTATTCTGATTATAATCTATCCTTAAGGATTAAAAGCAATGGTGATCTTGTTAAACCTCTATCTCATATAGACTTAACCCACATATTGCTTAATGGAAATTTTATAACTCTATAATCTACTGCTAACATCCAATGGAAATTAAACATTAAACTTGTTAAATATCTAGATTCACCAACTAGTCAACATGTTTCAATAAACCAAAAGGCAGTTTCTGTTACTAGTTAAGCCAGAAGCGTATCCTTAGCACAATTTTAGCAGGACAATATTTGTGATCCTATGATTCTAGATGTATAAATCACTATATGGAGAGCTATCCCGTCATCTAGATTACTTGGTCCGTATCACTAGATCCAGTTGAATGATAGGTCGCATACAAAATCACGCAAACAAGTATAAATTGATAAACATAAACAAGCATACAACGATAAATTAAGCAATCGAGATATAAATAAAACCAAACATTCAGATCTTCATAATAATGGCTAATACCCGAAGGTATTAGCCCATTAAACATCAAATTCATACAGCGTATTTGTTTTAGCTAATAAACTAACCGAGTTAACGAATGATACCAAAAACTAAACGATTACAAAAGTATAAGAAATTACACATTGTCTTCTATGGATTGGAATGCGTTGCAAGACCTCTTTTGCTCTTTTTCCCCTCTGAAAATTGACTTTTATGGTTTAGGTATCGAGAATATGATTTAGCACACTTAAAACTCGTTTTTGAGTTTTCTATTTATACTGTCTGGAAGTCGGTTTGATACGGCGTATCCAAGGGATCAATCCGTCGTATTGAGTTTCTCTTGGAGTAGGGAACCATGTTGATATCTTCCAATATCTTCCACATAAATATCTTCAATATGACGATTGGTACTTCTCTAGATACGGCGTATTGAAGCCTTGTTCACCTTTGTGGTCTTTGTGAGTGCAATGGCATGGATAACACCGTCTCATCCTTGATTGGATACGGCGTTAATTTGGTTTGTCAGGATCAATTTATCCTTCAAAATATCTTCGTTTAAGCTCCAGAATGCACGCCTTTTGCTAATATTCACCAAGTATTACTCTCTACCCTATTACTAACAAATTCTCATAAAAGATTAAACGATTAAGTAAAAATTATTTGCAATAACTATACAAAATGGGTTAAATACATGAGATAAATGATGCTATAAAATAGACGTTTTTTATGTCATCACTTATTTAATCATTTTCAATATCTTACTGATGACAAGGATCCAAAAGTAAATATTAGAAGGTTGAGGCGTCCAATATGCATCCCTTGTGCATAACATATAAGTTTGGCGGATACCATCCATGTATTCATAATAATACAACCAACACTCACATTTTCCTTAATGTAACAATATTCCCATATTGTTACCCGACAATGGACATATTTAGAATGATAAAATCATTCAAGGATTAAACATGCAAATATAGGATAACAATTATTATATGAATGACAACAAATACCAAGTATCTTTATTCATCATAAAATAAAAATTGTCTTATAATCCAAATTATCCAAATACAAATAAAACAAATATGCATAAGACTAATTAGTAAGTTGAAATCAAATGTTTCCAACATTCTCCCCCAACTCCTCTTATAAGATGCGAAATAGTCACTGAGTAACTTTCTGAATACTTGTTTCAAAATCACAAATTGTGAAGGATTTGAATGATATGATGAGTGTCTTATCTCACATGTGCATACTATTATAAGTGTCATAGTATGGATATATCGCAATACCTTTTATAGGGTATTAAAAATCAACGTCATACTGACAGTCATCTTTACAGTTTCTTAAAATGTAAAGTATTCTTATTCTATAATGTGTAATGCAACAATGCTCTTAGCTGAGCAT
This sequence comes from Tanacetum coccineum, assembly GCA_026074375.1. Taxonomy (NCBI): domain Eukaryota; kingdom Viridiplantae; phylum Streptophyta; class Magnoliopsida; order Asterales; family Asteraceae; genus Tanacetum; species Tanacetum coccineum. Next base: position 7,423 of record BQNB010133604.1, read on the forward strand.
ATCTAGTTAGCAGATTTATCATAAAGTGTGAAATCCTTCTTTTAACTAGGGTTGGTTATCCTCTAGCATCAGCGTACACAAGCATCACTATGCCTTATAATTTGTAAATGTTTGTTTTAACAGTCTTCTAAACACTCTCGATTAGATACTGTTGTTGTTAGCTTATCTTGCTCTTGTGCAAAAGTAACAACCTGTCTCACACACAATATAATATATACATGATGAATCCTTAGTTAAAAATACAAAGTTTCCATCCATGTAATAATTTATCTCAAGTGAAATATACCATTTAAGACTTGCTTCAATGATATATTGCATTGTGTTGGACTTAATCACCACATATGTTTGTTTAATAAACATTTATTCCAAGGTCGTTTGTTTTATTTCCTAAATTCACAAGTGAAGTTTCATTCCAATATCAAGGATTAACATCTAGCTTTGATGGAATGATGCTTTCCATATGTTACACAACATATGAATTTTAAGGAAAAAACTTAGCGCTCTCACTTGATGTCAGGTATACTCAAGAGTTATCTTAATTTAATCAAAAATCATATTGTAATTAGACTTAAGATTTCAGCTCCTAGATGCATGATCTAATCCACATTTAGATTCTCTTGTCTTGTATGAAATATAAAGATTATTTTAAACTCATAACCCTTTTCAATTACACACCGTCATCGCAAAGATAATCATAAAGGAAAGAGTTATAAAACTTAATTGCCATATTCCATATTCAAGGAAACATGTATGACAATTAATTATCTTTGTATAGTTAATGCGTGTAGAAAAGAAAATTTAATCACAGTCAATTGCTTGAGTATGATTAAAAACTCTTATCATCAGTCAGGCATTAATATGTATACAATTTTGCCCTTATGAGCCTTCCTTCAAAAGAAACTCATTCTAACCTTACAAATTTATTGTTTGGTGAAAGATCAATCAAGCTTAAAACATTGATTGTTCTTATAAGGACTGAATCTTGTCATTTATAGTTCTAGGACATTTATCAGATTCAAGATGTGATAATTCATCTTATTAGTTAGCAGGTTTACAATGACCCTCTAACTTATATTCCTCAGCATTGATATTAAAATATCATTGCATTGATGAGGCATCCTTGCGGATTTATGACTAAGAGTTACATTATACTTTGGTTTGACATTTACATGTTTAGCCTTAGTATGACATCAGCAAGTGAATTCAGAAGGTTATGTATTTTGTTCTTAAATATCTTTAAGATTTGTAGATGCTCCCACTTACTTTTGTAAGTAGAGATAATTCTCTAAATACTAAGTATTTAATTAACAATAAATTATTCTTAATTGGGACAACAAAATACATTTTACAGTTCTCATCTCTAGCTTGTTAATAATATGCTTCATAAGTTATTAACAAATTTCAGAACTTTAATCAAGACATAATGGGATTTCACCCTCAAGACATAATGGGATTTTACCCAATTCATAAAATAGATAATGTCTTGAATACTTTCTAGGTTGGAACTATATTGAGTGTATCCATGACACACGCAAATTTCTAACCTTGATAAATTTTGAAGGTAGAGCAATTAATTTATTAGAAATCAAATAATATGAATATAGTTTGTTTTAACACATTAGACATACCATAATGATGTGGTGTTCTATGAGTATTGGAATTATGAGACTACATCAGAATTCCTTAGGTAACTTAATTCTCTAGGATAAAATACTTGTCAATTAGGTCAAGCCAAATTGAATACTTAGTATTTTAAAACCACGTGGATGCTATAATGTATATTTCTTTAAATAGTACAATAACTCTATGTTCATGTGTTTCAAGAAAACAGAACATGTTAAGTATACGTTACAGTTCTTTGAATAATTCAAGGACATCATGTTTATGTGTTAACAAGAAGACATGACAATTTTACTACTTACTTTATGTTATGGGTCATTGATAAATTTAAGGACTTTATAATTTCGTCTTAACAAGCAAACATAATTATACTAACTAAAGTAGTTATGAACACAAACTCTTAAGTTCAATAGTAATTTCAAGTTAATTTCATCCTTCATAATTATGATTATATAATTAACCACAATTTGACTAATGCATGTCGTCAAAATGTTGAAGTAGCTTTACTTTATATCTTGACATTTAAATGTAATAGGGCAACAAACATCTTGTATGTTTAAGTCCTAGTAGAATTATTATCTTTCTTACCTTGCGGTCAAGAGAAACCAGTAATCATATTGTTATATGTTGTTCCTTGTACACACTTAAAATTTCTCCCACTTGTGTACGGTACAACATTATTTACTGTAGACAAATAATACGACAAGCGCTTGATTGTATAAACAATATGATAGTGTCATAGATATTACAAGTAGATTTCGAACCATAATATTTAATAAGGAATTGTGGATTATTATTCTATAGATAACGTTTCGGAAAGCAACATCAGAAAGGCAACATGTTATCTTATAAAATAAAATGCAATTTTTCTTAAAACCATGGTCGTTCATATTCGAAAAGTAATGAATTATTTCAAAGCAAACTAGAAATAATATGGGCAACTAACAAGGAAATAAATCTTGTAGCTCCCACTGAATTTGACAACATTATATGAATGTCTTTTCAGTAATAAAACGCAAAGGTCCTACTGGATTTGTCAACATTGTAAGTGTTACATCATCAGTAGATAGCAAATGGCGATTTATTTACTTTCCTAGTCTCTTAGAATGCCTACAAGTATCAATGTACTTAGATATTGAACAGAGTATATGATGTTTTACTTATGTAGATGAGAGACTAGCCATTCATGCTTTCATTAACTTAAACATTTAGCATGCAATTCCTCCTTAATCGATCTGCCTAGCCACAAGGGTGTTTAGCACTATAAGGAATGAAGTGAGTCAAGAAAAAAACCTTAGAAGACATTCTAGTAATTTCCTTTACTCATTACGGTTTATTGAGAATTCCTCTTATTTACATTTAAAACTTATACATCATCTTGACAAGTGTAAGATGTTATTATTTTAGTAGCTATAGACAAAATGTTCTCTAGTTACATAATATATTTTATCTTTCAATTATTTTATAACCGGAAATGGGTAATGAAAGATTGTAAGTGAGTTTAAATATAATGAGAAAATTTCAGTTGTAATCATATCTTAGTTTTGTCAACCAAGGAGAAGAGTTAGGAGTAAGTTTCACTCTTCTTACCAGGAAAAGAGAGTATGTTTGTCTTTTTAAGAAAACAAACTTTCGTTTACGAATTATGTTGCAATAACACAATTAATGAGAACATAAGTATTTTCGATAATTAAATTCTTAAAAGAATTAACTACCTAATTAATTACTAATAAGACTAAGATCCAACTTGACCTCCCACTTATTATAGAAGGTACTGGTACCAAAGAGTAAACAAGCTAGGGCAAGATGGGTAGACGGTGGTGCGTTAATTTGCATGGTTAATGACAACTCTTAGGTTTTATGAGACACATGTACTTTAGTAACGCATATAGTAATGTCATGTACATGTTTTGTCTCATCTTATGCCTCGGGTCTAAGGTCTGACCAAGTAACTCGATTTAAGTCCACCAAAAAAGAACTTGCAAAAACTGACATAGATTTGACCTATGAAAAAATTTGCCATGGGTTGGAAAGGCCCTGAGGTCTGACCAGATAGGTCAATCCAAGTGCACATATTCTTAGTTTGGTTGGCATAGATTTAAAATTTCACATAGGGGCATACACATAAGTTTATAAAAACATGTGTCAAAAACGTGTATAAAGAAGCATGCAAAACATCTTTGTATCACTAGTTAAGAAAAACATTTTGTTAACTTTAGTTTTTAGATGTGCTAATATCGATGGAAAACATTAAAAATTAACCAAACCCTATATTGTACTCTTACATGTGTGCGAAGACGCAAGTTCTTCCAATAATTGCCTCATATGCCGAAGCATGTAGTGGCGCGAGAAAAGATTAAAGGTCAATTAAACCCTATATCTCCAATAAAGCCATGGTCAATAAAGCCATGGTTAGTAGTGATTCATCATTGATAACAGCATAAAAACTTTAAATTTTTAAGAAGTTTCATAGTTTTATGTTCGTATTTATTTGTCCAAAAATAAGTTTTACAAATAACACATAGCAAGTCACTAGGAGTTAATAATTATGTGTGTAATGTAACAGACAAATTTAAACCAATATTCGAGTAAGTTCGTCGTGGGAAGTCACGTATCTAAGCGCACATTATAGATAAACACCCTATGATTGGACAATACACTCTTAGAATCTTTGGTTTAAAATATACAAGTTTCACTTTAAGTATTAGTCCGTTTAGAGTTTCAAAAAGTCTTTTGCAAATATTAACTAGTCTCATGGATATTACATATAAGCAAATAAACAGACAAAAAGAGAGGATGAGGAGAAGACAGACTCTATATTGAAAGCAGTAAATCATATAATGCCTCGAGTTCTCATAAGAGTCTACCCTAAACGAAAAACCAAAAGACTCTCACTAGGTTTTCTGCTAAAGTACCTAGATCGCCACATCCATCATATAATATGATTGCGTGAGTCTTAAGGCCGGAAAAAAGAAAAGAATATAAAACTTAATTAACTTTTAATTTATTAATCTTATTCTTTTTCAATCTGTATTAGCTAGTAATATTACCAGGATTCGAGGTTTTTATTTATTCTTTATGGCAAGAATTGCATATTGTTGACATATTTTTCAGTCAAAACAATAAATAAAGTTTTTTTTATGCAGATCTAGCATGTTTTATAACTTTGTAACCCATAACACCAAACGAGGTTGACTCGTGATGCCACTGTTGGGATTTCACAACTAGTAAACAATGTTTACTACGAGTACGCAGCAAATGGATCTAGTTTGATATCAAAGATTTAACACACAAATAAGATAAGAAAAACTAACCGTTATGTTTAATGACAAAAGTTAATAAACGAGAATCTTGATTTTGAATCTTAGTGATTAAGTTATCACCTCTACGGTTGCTCACACAACATGTCAAACAAATACGTCAAGATGCTAGTCTTTACTTCACGTCTCACAAACACCAATTGTATAATACTTTGTTTCTTGAACCGAAATCACAAACCCTAGTTTGAATGATTACCGAAAATCCAAAACCTTAATTAGGGTTTATACCGAATTCGGTAATAATGAGATATCAAAAAAACGAAACCCTAAGATGGTTTCTATTCGTTGTCGTCTTGGAGAACTTGTAAACCGAACCTTGAAGCTGTTGTAGTCGATCTTGTGGGATACCAAATCGCACTAATAAGCCTTTAGGGTTTAATCAAAAAAGCTTTGAAGAAAGAACTGAAAATCCCTTTTAAGGTTTAGTCAAAATCGGTTCTAGAAGGTGTGAAACAACCGAAAATCCCTTTAAGGATTTTATCACAATCGGATCTTGAGGAGGAAAGAGCACCGAAACACTTTAGGTGATTTTAGGGTTTTCAATGAATGAATAATGAGGCAATGTGTAGGTGTTTATATAGGCACCTAAACCTAATTCTTGGTGAACAAGAAAACCTCATTCTTTCCTTTTTTTTTCCTCCCTTCCTAAACCGGCCCAAACACCCTTATGGAAACCCATATGGGACGTCCAACATTAGACACCCATACGGTTTGGGTTTTGTTCGATTTAGTCCCTTTGGTTTACATTTAAATATCCGTTAAGTTAGTTATAAACTAATAACGGTAACTAACGGTTATTTAAATATAATTCGTGAAGTATATAGTATATAATAAACGTACTCTCCGTGTCTTAACGTGTGTGCCGTCAATAGGCTCACGTACTTCTAGTTGCATAACATGCGAATCCAACTACCACATTCCAACAAGAGATTCAAGTCGAGTTTCCACGATGATTCAAATTGTGATGTGTTGGAATCCTATTATTAATTAGATGCCAAGAGTGGATATTGATCTTTATCTCTATACTTTCTTTCCATGAAATTTTGTTTCCAGTAGGAAGTAGGATGATATATCAATGCTCATCGAAGAAACAGAGTGTATGTTGGAGGGGCCAATGCTGAAATCCAATGAATCGGGAGTGCTTGAAGAGACGCAAGTATTCTAGTAGGTCTATGATATTGTTTAATTGACTTTCTAATTCTAGACCCAATTTCACATTTTACCCCCAATTCCAACTGAAAGAAGGATGCCCATTACTATCATATCTTTTGTTTATTTCACAAAACTTGTATCTTTCGAGTAGATGATACATTCTTGCAAGAACAGATATTAATATGTGATCAAATTATACTTTGTGTTTTTATATTTCAATATAGAGGGAAGAAATTTAGTGAGAAAGAATGACTAATATATGGATGAGAAGTAATTATAGCCATATATTTCAAATAGAGTTAATTGCATAAATGGTCCCTGTGGTCTGTCGGGTTTAACGAAAAAGGTCCCTAGACTTTTTTTTTCCCGGATCCTGTCCCCAAGGTTTTCACCCGTATCGGGTTTAGTCCCTTGACCAACATTTCCGTTTGTTTGACCGTTAATTGTTGGTTTAGTTGGTATAAATGACATAAATACCCTCGTGCTTGTTTCAGAAATGATCCCTGTGGTTTCTTGTGTTTCAGAAATGGTCCCTGTAACAGATAAAAAAAAAAATTAAAAAATAATTAAGTATAATAATAATAATAAAAAAAATAATAATATAAATAATAAAAAATTAAAAATAATAAAAAATAAAAATAATAAAAAATTAAAAAATATAAATAACGAAAAGTTTTTAAAAAATTATGTAAAAATTTAATGAAAAATTCTCGGTTAATTTTTAACGAAAAAATTTCGGCCAATTTATCGTCAAAATTTAATAGAATTTTATTTAAAATTTTCGGTAAAATTTTTTTCGAAATTTTTTTTTATTTTCGAATTTTTTTAATTTTTTAAAACATTTCGAATTTTTTTTTAAAACATTTCGAGAAATTTTTTTTTAAAACATTTCAAAATTTTTTTTTTTTTTAAATTTTTAAAAATTAAAATTTTTTTTTTTTTTAAATTTTCGAATTTTTTTTTTAAAACATTTCAAAAAAAATTTTTACCGAAAATTTTAAATATTCTTACATAAATTTTTTTTTTCAGCCTTTATTTTCTCGAAATGTTTTAAAAAAATTTTTTTGAAATGTTTTAAAATTTTTTTTTTTGAAATGTTTTAAAAAAATTTTAAAAAATTTCTTTTTTTAAAAAATTAAATTTTTTTTTTGAAATGTTTTAAAAAATTAAAAAATTAAAAAAATTCGAAAATTAAAAAAATTTCGAAAAAATTTTTACCGAAAATTTTAAATAAAATTCTATTAAATTTTGACGATAAATTGGCCGAAATTTTTTCGTTAAAAATTAACCGAGAATTTTTCATTAAATTTTTACATAATTTTTTAAAAACTTTTCGTTATTTATATATTTTTATTTATATTTTTTAATTTTTTATTATTTTTATTTTTTATTATTTTTAATTTTTTATTATTTATATTATTATTTTTTTTATTATTATTATTATACTTAATTATTTTTTAATTTTTAATTTTTATTTTTTTTATTTTTATCTGTTAAACCACAAGGATCATTTCTGAAACAAGCACGAGGGTATTTATGTCATTTATACCAACTAAACCAACAATTAACGGTCAAACAAACGGAAATGTTGGTCAAGGGACTAAACCCGATACGGGTGAAAACCTTGGGGACAGGATCCGGGAAAAAAAAAGTCTAGGGACCTTTTTCGTTAAACCCGACAGACCACAGGGACCATTTATGCAATTAACTCAAACAAAAAAAATGTTGTTACCTAGTGTCTTAAATCTGATGTTAAACGAGTTTTCGTGCTAAAGGCTTTAATATCCAATCTCACGTAATATCCTTTTTCAAGTCTTAAAGTACATTTTCAGAGGCTCGTGTAATATCTAAATTATTTGTTACTGTTTTCTGATCACGTCTTTGATCTCCATTTCATCGTGTTTGTGTATACGTATGCTTTTATTCTTACTTCCTTTTTCGATAGACCTATGTAGATTAGTGCTTTTTTTTTTTTTTTTCATTTGAATATACCTGATTGACTAATGTGTTTTGTATACCGGATTTGCTTTCTACTTATCGCCACATGTGTTATCGCTTTAAGTTATTGCACTTGCTTATTTATCACCATACACGTTACTGTTATCAATAGCCCTAAATGAAAACCAAACGAAAATTAGTCCCTAAGTATCCTAATACAGGTTGTAGCAGACTAGTGTCGGATACGTGTGACGTTTCTGACACTGCTAATGTTTTTGGTGATAGTAGTTACGATGTTGGCGAAGATGTTGTATTCAAAAGACAATGCATACAGCGCTCGGACTTTCGTACGGTATGTGGACCTGAAAATTCAAAAGACAATGCATACACGTTACTCTTGCAATTTGTCGTGTACACGGGAATCCTTCCTTTTTCATAACGTTCACGTGCAATGTTAAGTGGCCAGAGATTACCGAATACATGGAAGAATTCTCGGGCTTAACTACGACAGACAGAGCAGATGTGGTAGATAGAGTGTTTGAAATGAAAATTCATCAATTTGTAAATTTTCTACGCGACGCCCAACCATTTGGAAAAATCGTTGCAGGTATCTTCTTTATTTGATATTGTTTATAACCATCCTTGCGCAAATCTTGCCTTACATTACTTTCTCAAACCTTTTGCAATCTCTTTTACACTTCTCTACACGGTCGAATTCCAGAAGCGTGGTCTCCCTCATTGCCATACATTAATATGGATTGACGAGAGTATGCGAGTGCGTAGGGACGAAGATATTGACGCTTACATTTCGGCAGAACTTCCTCCAAAAGACACTGATCCCGAATGCCACATAATAGTCTCGGAACTCATGATGCATGGTCCTTGCGGACAATATAGTGTACCCTACATATCGCGCCGCGTGTGAAGCCCTGGGCTTACTCGGAGACGACCGGGAATGGGAGTTCAGTTTACAAGAGGCTGCACAAACTGCTACACCAGCAGAGTTACGCACGCTCTTCGCACATATACTCATCTTCTGTGAAGTGTCAAACCTGCTGACACTATGGAAACATACTTGGGAAAGTATGTCACACGATATTCCTCGCACAGCATCTGCTTCGCTTAGCATCCCCAATCTGCACATAGATTCTTCAAGGTTACAGAACTACGTGTTGTACGAATTAGAGAGTTGTCTAAATCATTGTTCCAGATCGCTAACCGATTTTGGTCTCCCTTTACCACCAAAATTTAGATGAAGCAGATAAAGAAAAGGTTGCGGCATTTGCAAAATGGCTACTGGATATTGGTGACGGATATTCGAAATACATTATAGACACCCGGCGGTACAAATATTAGTAGTACACTTGCAGAACATGCAACGCGTTGTTTTTAGAGGCAAAGACAAACTTGAGTCAGTTGTCGCCAATCCTAACAAGAAAAAAACAACTCTGACGGAATGGTTAGACTACAATTACAACAATACGGACAGGCGACATTTTACGTACTTAAACTTCCCTTCCGAGTTTGTATGGAACGGGACTGACAAATATTGGTGGTGTCGCCGTTATAAAACATGATCTTCGATTGGAAGGATGTCATATGTACATCCTGCATCAGGTGAGTTATTTTATGAGAGGCTGTTACTTTGCCATCAGACAGGATGTACAAGTTTTAGGCATATACGAACTCGGTAACAATATAGTGTACCCTACATATCGCGCAACTTGTGATATGATAAATTCCCGAGTGCTATCTATGCTTCCGGGGACAACACGTACCTATAAAAGTTTCGACGAAGCGACACCTCTTGGCCACGATGGAGGGGAAGTGGAACTACTTTATCCAACCAAGTATTTGAACACTTTAAGCTTCGCAGGACTACCATCCCACAACTTAGAACTAAAGGTAGGGACCCCAATAATGCTACTACGTAATATCAATATTGTCGGTGGTCTTTGCAACGGAACCCGTATGATCGTAAAACAACTATTACCAAAGGTGATCGAAGCTCAGATAATTACAGGTACAAGGGTCTCTCAGAAGGTCTACCTTCCTCGGATTCCCCTAACACTGAAAGATCCAAAGAGAATATTTTAAGCTGTATTTTGGTCAAGAGGCTATGCGATATAATTTTAAGTCATTGTAGTAATCCAGTACTTAAAACATAAACCAAACATTAACGGCAATAAATTAGTTCTCGCGGCAACGCGCGGGTAAAGTACAAACTCGTCTTTATTCTATAGAGCGTTACACATGCTGCCAAAAAGTCCTAAGCCCATTGGTAGGCTTATTTTCATACACCCCAACTGTCTGGCCCAATTACTGGGTTTTTTGTTTTTTTTTTCCTTATACCCTTTTAGGCTTTTATGCCTTCTCTACCTTAGATTAAGCCCAAGCAGAAGTCCTTCCAACGTAAAAGGCATAGTCAACTTTTTTTTTTTGAAAGGCAACAAGAAATATATATATATATATACTGTAAAATGTAGCAACAAAAGCTACAACCCAACCAAAGCAAAAACACAAGACTTTGGACGAACCATCTTTACCTATATATACTATACCTACAAGTTGTAGAATCTAAGCATATAAAAAAAAGATATGACATGTGTTAAATTTGTTTCGTTTGATAAAAGATAGTAAAATTTACAACACAACGCCTAAACTATGTAACGAGTTATGAATATTATTCTGATTTTTTTTATTATTAACGATTATTTATATAAAAAACTTTATTTATCAAATATCTAACAATTCCTTTAATAAAACATATACCGACGAGAAGGTCTACATATTACGCATAAAACAAGCCCGATATGAATATGTTTTTTACGAATGTACGATTTTGTAATGTTTACAATGATTATTATCTGTATTCATGTTCTAGTGTTCATCAATGCATACAAAACTATCTACTACCATCTTCCCTATTTATCAACTCCATCAAGAAATCATTCCAAGCATCAATAGGACCAGGCAGGCACCAATGAA
>BQNB010133605.1:3176-18440 GCA_026074375.1 Tanacetum coccineum
TGTGGTTCTTTGTGGATGCTGCACTGAAGTCACAGATTGGTCATAGCCATTTGCAGCAAAAATGTTCTCCCCTGGAATTTGGAACTGAACATGTGCACTTTGGGGCTTTTGGGTATGGATGTTGCTGCAGTATCTTTCAATCGAATGGTTTGCGCCTATACAGATGGTGATGTACTAATTGCGGACTATTTTGCAAGTCTAATGGTGAGTTTTGGTGTTTGATTAACTGATATATGCTTCTAAAATGGACTGTAATAAAATAATGGGTCTTTTTCATAGGAATACCATCTTTTACAATTGGTTTTTTGATTAACTTTAGGTACACACATGTTTGTCAGTTTGCTCGATACATTGGTGAACAAAGTGCAGCTCACCTTCCTGTAGATCACGTTTGAATTGGTCACCGTTCCAATGCTTTTGGTCTACTGTTTATGCAAGGTATTAACTTATAGTCTTATACTATTTTTAATAAATCATTTATGATTTATATGTTATAAATTAGAAATGAGTTGTAATAAAATAGTAGGTTTTCCATTTGGTTTTTTGATTAACTTTAGGTACACACATGGTGGCCAGTTTGCTCGATCCGGAGGCGAACAAAGTGCAGCAAGATGGTGAGTTGGTTTTCACGGTGGCTGCTATAGTCCTTTCGAGGAGTCCGTGGCATAAACAAAGAGGGATTTAAGTGTGGGACAGACTGTTTCCCCATTTTCATACGAATAGTAAGAAATCTACAAGTTTATCCAGTCGGGCCATAGAAAGAAGACCTAAACTCGGTGTTTCCTAAAACTAAGTAAAGCAATAGACACAATGTGTCATAACAAACCCAAAAACACTAATGGTGTCTTATTAATGTGAAAGGAGGTATCGTCAATAAATGGACATGCAAAAACATAATCCAAACATTTCATGCTTAAGCAATTTATTACAAAACAGAAAACATAAATTAACTTCAAGAGCGAAAACTCCATTGTATCCTAGCACGGTAATTCTTGCCACTTTCTATTAGCTTAATTTCTCATGATACCTACCTGAAAATGATGCTTAAAACGTCACACAGGTTGGTGGGTGTTATAGGTTAAGACATCTTTAACAATCAATCTTAAAAAACATTGCTGCGACTTGTAGAAACAATCCAAAACAACACACATGACATAAAGTCCATGGTCATCATTCCTACTCACATAGGTCAGGGGGTAGCTCACCACCCCTACGATCGGAACACAAAGTATAGGAGGTTATTTTTTCAACCCTTCAGTTGGATTTGTTTGTGGTAAGCATTTCTCTCAACGAACTTAACATAATTAACAACAACAAATTAATAATTATATCTCCATTGATCAACTAGCCTTGGAGCATTCCTTAAACGACTCCAATGATCTACAAAGCCATGTAAAGCATACCACATTACATACAAACACATAATCACAGAAACTTAAAAAAATTTTAACTCATAGCATCATTTTCACCCAAAGAAAAAACATAAGAAAAGGGGATATGAAAACTCACCAGATGCGTAGTTTCCAAAGAGTCCAACAAATGCTTTAAAACACTTCACGGATAATCTAAACAATTAAGCACACAATAGCTACCTTCAATTAGGACATTCAACCCAATATGATTGTAACTCAAATTTGATGGATATCTAAGCTATCTACCATTGTTCTTAATTGTTTTACACATTTTTCTAACTCTTATATACACCATTTTCAACTTCAATACTTACACTTTAAATTTACTAGATTAGAGCAGAATTTTTTACTACTTACGCGTCTAAACGTACACTTAAACACTTCCAACAATTCAAACCAAAATTCGCATTGCTACATATATGTCTTAGGCAACCTCTACAGCTCTCCACCAAAAGTCATTACCCTTTTACAAATACCCTTTTAGAAAATTCATTAATCCAAAGTGTCCAGAATTCGTCCAGAATCTGACCCCTAAAATAATGTCGTTAGATATAACCACTTAAACTTCATAACTACTTACAAAAAATTCAGGGGCAACTACAATATATAAAATAACTTCACGTGATTTAGAGCCTCTAACTAGATGTCTAAGTATTTTTAGAAAAATCAAAACCAAAACTGAAATTCGTCACTGTTTTACACACTGATTTTGTAACGACCTTTTGACCCACCCACAACTTTTCTGGAAAGTAGACTCTCTGAGGTTATCTCCAGTATGTTGTAATTTGTTTATTTGAATTTTTATGAATGAGTTATGCTCGTTACAAAACTGCCTAACTTTCTGCAGTGAATTAAACAATAATTCGGGCGATCTAGACCCTAACGCATGATCAAATCTTGTAACCAATTAAACTAATGATTAAATCATTCATTTTAACAATTATAAACATTCCAAGAATTCAAAGCCCCTAATTTATAAACCCTAATCCATCATACATTACTATTACATTAATTGAAAATTAAATAACTAGAATTAAACAAAGATTAGAAAATACCTTAACCAAGAACCTTAAAATTTTCTCTTTTTTTCTCTTGTAAAAAATCAGGCCAACTTCATTAGGGGTTTAGGGGGGATTTTTTTTTTTTTTGTATTTATAGGCTCTAAGGTAATCATAGATAAAGCCTAGTTAGTGTTTGTTTATAAAACAACTCTATTTTTTAACTCTTCTTTTTCTTTTTTTCCTTTTAAAATTAGTATTTTACTATCATCTATAAATTTTTTTTTTATTAGTTAACTTAATTACCTTAATAACCTTAAGTTTTCATAAAATCCTAGCTAATTTGGTATACACCATTTTGCTTATTAACTACTTTTTAAAAATAACTTTTCATTTTCAATTTCAATTTTTAAAATATAGAAAGTCTTCCAAAACTCTCAAGATTTAACAATACTTATTCTACACTTACCCATTTTAACTCAATCTCCTGATAATTCTATATACCAAAACAATTCTCTTAAAAATACCGAATAAATTCTATTAATCAATATATGGATTAAAATGAAATTTCTTATCAATAACTCATTTATCCTTAACTTAATCTCTGAATACCTAAACTTATCTTAAATTATTAACACAAAAATACGTTTATCGTATAATTACTTTACACAATTAACGCGAAACACGCTTCAATCACCGAATCATTTCCTTGTCACCAAAATGTGAACGAATGAACTTCATAATATTCAACACATATCCGATCAATGAGGGCGAGCACGCTCAATGGTTTTGAATTTCCAATCTCAATATCCCACACAAACACATTAAACAAGTATAACAACATAAACCATACATTGCAACAGATACATTTGGTCAACATACGGTTTGACCAACTTGTAAAGTTCATTGGTTGTCACAGTATCACACATTGAGGAAAATCTCGGTACACGTAGATTTAAAAATTCTCGACGGCATTAGCTATATCGAAAACAACGGAGGACACTTAGTCATCATTTGATCCTTGGATTCTAAGTTAGCTCAAGACCACGATTTGAATCCCACAACGATACTTTCACTATGCTATCATTTACCACGCTTTTTATCTTGACCTCGCGGTCCACAACATATCAAGTTACTTGACAAAATAAGAGTCTTGTCAACCTTTTCCTTGCTAAATTCCAAATCCGAATCCAATGCTAATGACTTTGCTTACCACCACAAATGGTGAAATTATGCAACACACACATACCACAATACAGAAAAAGATGCATCCCACTACATGTACCGCGATGTAATCGAGGAAAACTTATCAAAACCATTAAGTTATTTGTACATCGTGTTTTATATCTTAACTCGTACTCATAGAAACAAGAATGTTTGATATTTAGATATTAGATGTTACAAAGCTCAACGTTTCTATAGAATCCTCGCAAATTCAGGTTTACTCAAACTCAGCACATTCCTAACCAATTTCCGATATCAGCTCATAGACAGAAGAATTCTCAACGAACTGTAGGGCACAATATATCATAAGATATCAAAATGGTTCCTACAAATAAATCGGGTCTAACTTGGTCTTTCGGTCAAAACGTACTAAACTCTCCAAGGTGAGACCTTCAACCCACCAATAACCTACAGCATTAATTCAAAAGTTTCCCACTACTACCAAGCTAACTCTTTAAAATTTGGCTGCCTCAAGACTTTACTGTTTTACCACTATTTGTTGGTTGTTTCTTGTACTATTTCGGTCCATTCAACTCTCTCTATCCAGGTTATGGGCCCATAAAATGGTACCTACATTCATTTCCATTCATTGCTTCAAATGAAGCACTTCCATACTCGGAATGATAATCCCATCCTTAGGAGAAAAAAAACTCCATCTACGTAGTGTGTATTTCTATTACCTCTTAAATTATCATACTGGTCCTAAAGATAGCTTGGATTGGGGTGACTTAGTCCGTCTTTGATACACCACAAATCGCATCGTATCCACTACTCACACTTGGTAACTTGACTATTATCCTTAGTTATCCATTTCCCCACTTCTACTCGGGTAACTCAGGTTTGTAGCAACAATATGAGACCCTGATACTCAAACTTCCACTTCCGAATACGCTAAATACTTACTATCGCAATTGCTATATCCTTAGTCATACTCAGCTCATCGAGTAGTTAACATAAAACACACAACCATGTATCTGCTCCAGGATGATAGATTTCTTTGTGTTTACGCCTACTACAATAGCCTAAAGGTCACTTAAATCTTTTCCATATGGAGGTATGAACCTTGTCTAACCAATATGAACCATCTCTATCTTTTTTCTCCCTCGTGGTCCATGACACGCAACATCTTATGTTGACGCTTTCTTTGCTTTGGGTCATCTTATCTTATGCCTACTTACATCACTGTTCTCAATAACTAGATCGGATCATCGTAAATATATCTCGAAAACTCAATTATTGGCTTCCACTCCTTCTATCCTTCTCCATGTACATCAACTACATTTTGTCATTCCCAGTTGGTAGTTTGGCCTCGAAATATATTTCACTAAATAATATCCCATAATTCATATTTGCCTTTTTGTTACATTTCCTTCCAATTGAAAGTGTGTTCGGATGACTTTCTTGATCAGTATAGATTTACTCTCCTTGTCTCAGTTATTTATGCCTCTAGCATTATAAGGAATAACCTACCACGTTAGCCAGCTTTCACTTCATTTTTATCCTTACTGTTTGTTGCGGACGTACTAGCAGTATCCTTCTCCATTTTCCAAGCATGCTTTCAATATCCTTGCTTCGCGCGTCTTTATATACTAGAGAAATTAATCTATATACTTTCAGGGCATTGCCAAGATCGGTCATTACCCATTTGATTCCGTCCAAAATCTTGAGAGCTTCCTCTTTGCTTACTCTTCCACGTTGTGAAAACTTCACGTACAATCTTCTCTTATTCACTGACTCACAACGATAATCTTCACGTGAGACTCGTTCTCCTCCTTAGACTTCGGGTCGAGTTTTTTACAATTTTCGTCTCCGATATATTCGTTATCTAGATTCGGCTATACTACGGCCATACACACCCGGCTACTTTAACTCAATGAAAACACGCTGGTTGCATGGTTAAACCAAAAGGCATAGCCGTTAACTTAAACGTGTCCAATACGCATCTAATAAAACAGTCTAGCTTCGTAATCCACGTGCTCCCTTTATTGGTGACTTCACACCATACGAATTTTTCTATCTCAACTCTTCTCAAGATAATCCTTTGTATCATTTCTAAAATACCCTCACTTTCTTCCTACTAGCATAATACGCTTCCAACAACAAGTTACCATTCGAACTCAACCCTCAACCTTGCTACTCCTGCTATATTCAGACACCTTGCCTTTATTAAGCGTTAAAATCGACACGAGCTTCGCCAAAGCAGGCGTCGATCATTGTACTAATTCCATACGAAATCCTATTCTAACGACAAGGGGTATAACCCTACTAATTCATTTGGAAAACTTTAGAGGGCTACATACTACAAAGTTATCAAATTAATCTCAATGTCTTCCCTTGGTACTCCTTCGAGATTCGTATCGCTTTAGTTTGTTTTCTCCTCGAACCTTAAGCACTCTCCAAATTTCCAAGGATTTTAAAACTACCTTATCGTGGCATACCATCTCAGCCTTTTGTATCAACATCCATTTCTCTACTACGTCTACATCAACACTCTCATAACTAGAGGTACTAAATCAAAAGTAAAACGAGAACTCTCTAATTCCAACTTGGGATCGCGAATAATTCCATTCGCTTCGCTACCATCAATCGCACCACCCAGAAGATACGTCCTAACATCAACTCTAGCACCACGCCATGAGGAAATTTCAAACTTCACATGCACCAATTGGTATGGACCCAAAATTATCACGATTCCAAAAAGATAAAGATCTAACCGAATGTAAACGTCGTACTAGAAAATCGAAACTCTGACATAAACAAACACTTCACAATTCTAGAATCACCCCAACGAATAATACACGTACCTCGACCAATATAATTTTATAGATTAAGAACCTTGTATCCAAAACCAATTTTTAGCAAGGAAACTGTCAATCTTAACCTTATTTCAATCATTTTAAAACAATAGAATCAACTTAGTTATATAATGAAAATAATTTTTAAGTTGTAATAATTAAATTTAAAATAAATTTCTTAAACTTATTTTTAATTTTGGTTTTCATAAAAGAAATCAAAAGATGATTAAATAAAAATGGTTGCATTTTACTTTATATAATCTTTTTTTTTTTAAATGATGTTTTTAACCCTAAACAATATGTATCGTACTACAACAAATTTACTTTCCAATGGAATTTATCGAATCAAAACATTAAAAACATCATGATTGCATATTTGACTAACCAAAATAACTAAGGAATTCCAATACCAGAGTATCTAATTTACTGATCTTTGAGACGAACACTGACAAGAACTCTTGCAAACCAAACAATACATAAGGCTCATCCATACCAACGGTCTTAGAACACCCAAAAAAATCTCGTCACTTTAGAAAAGGAAAAC
Organism: Tanacetum coccineum; assembly: GCA_026074375.1. Classification (NCBI taxonomy): domain Eukaryota; kingdom Viridiplantae; phylum Streptophyta; class Magnoliopsida; order Asterales; family Asteraceae; genus Tanacetum; species Tanacetum coccineum. The sequence continues at coordinate 10,150 of BQNB010133605.1, forward strand.
AATCAAAACGCCAAACGGAGAACATAGAACAACAGTTTATGATAGACACACCTGATACGAAACACGTGCGTTGGATATTTCTCAACGAACAACGTGCTAACGAACCAAACCTAAGATTTCGACAAAGATAATACCAATAGGTATAAGTTGTATCCTCAAAACGATAGATGAAAGGGGAACCTTAAACATCTACGCAAACCAACCTAATATAATCGACTCAGTCGGTTAAGTCGTGGAATCTATAACCACACAGGCCATCCTCAAAGGATCTAACATCACATCTTAAACTACCATCTACACAACTTTCCAGACTTAAATCCTTAAATAATACATCAAGCAACAATGATCAATGCTATCAAGTCACAAGTCTAGTGTGTGTTGCCCTTTATATTTTATGTTGCGAACATAATTATATTGACATTTTTCACAGTGTACTTACTTTCCAAGACCACACATCTCATGATAACACACATCCTACCAAATAACACTTAATAATATCAAATATAACTCAAACATGATTATCCACTAACGTAACCATAAGATCCAATCGACCAAACGATACAAATAATATAAAGGGAAAGTCACATTGTGACCCAAATATAAAAGCAATCCTCGATTATAACAACGCTTCGAGGTAGAAAACGAAAGAAACATTTTGTTGGCATCGCTTGGGTTTTGATTTTTTTCTACTCTCAAGTCACCAACTCGCGGGTACAGGTGGTTAAACAATCTTCCCATATATCTCCTAAGGGTGGGTAGACATGACTAAAACAATACAAAAGGGGTATATACTATTTATCCCCATAATGAAAAAGTATTTATTTTAATATTTTTTAGAGTTTCAAATTAGATAGAATTTAAAGACTTTTAGGTAGCGGGGTCATACATGTTTATACGTCATCAATAAACCTTGCCCTAAAGGAAACTATATGAGGGACCATCAAAGATATAGTCTTGGGCTCAACACCTGTTCTCTATAACCAAAGGTCTGATACCAATCTGTCACTTCCGCAATCGGCCAGAAAAGCGAGGAGTAAAACAAGAATGGATATCATCACAAACAATGGTGTCTATATAGAAAATACTAAAATAAAAAACTAAAGTAAAGCAAAGTCACAAACGTGTCATAAAACAATTCCCAAATCCTTAGGGTGGCTTGATTACATGTGAAAGATGGGTTAGTCAATAAATGACATAACAAAAACATAATCCACAATTCATGCAAACGCCTTTATTCCAAACTGATAAAAATAAATAACTCATAGAGCGAACTCCAATGTAATCCTAGCGGTCATTCTTGCCATTAACTCTTTGCATTTAATATCACATTCATGTAAATCAAACCTGAATATGATGATTAAAACGTCAACAACAATGGTTGGTGTGAGTCATAGGGTTAAGTCACCTTTAACAAAATCTCTAAAATCAATTGTTCAACTAGTAGAACATACCTAAAATCCACACATGAACACCACATGTCCTATGGTCTATCATTCCATACTCACAATAGGGGCATGGGTAGCTAAATAACCCTCCGATTCGGATCAAAAAGTCAGTAGGTATTATTTCATACCTTCAGTTGGATGTTTTTGTGTAAGAAAATCTCTCAAACCGAAACTTAACATACTTCACAACTCAATCAACAATAATAATAATAACTCTAATTGATCACCATGCATGGAGATGCCACATAAACGACTCCAAATGAGCACACAAGCCATTGGTGCTTACTAACTAACATACATTATATTATCAGCAGCATACTAAAAAATTTTAACTCATTGCATCATTGTCTCACCACAAGAAACATTAGAAAATGGGCTTTGAAAAATACGCAGCCTGAGGATTAGAGGGGGTTTCCCAAAAGATTCCATATCATTATGATTTTCATATCAAATTCACGGTTATTATAAAACATTAAGCACACATAAGCTACCATCATTAGGCTGAAAAACCTATATGATGTATCATCAACTATGATGGTATATCTTAAGCTATCTACCATAGTTATATACTGTTTTAAAACTTTTCTAAATCTTTCTATAAACCAGTTACTCTTCATTTTCAACTTTAAATTTTCTGGATTAGTAGAAGAATTTTATACTCATAATTCGAGTCCTAAACGTTCCTCTTAAATTCTTCCACAATTCTTAACACCAAATTCACAACTTGCTTCATATATGTCTTTTGACCTCTACTAGTCTCCACAATGGTAAGTTACCTTTTAACTATTATCCCGTTTGTAATTTCATTATTATCACATTAGTGTCCAGATTTCGGCCCCAGTATTTGACCCCCTATAAGTATGTCGTTAGATTAACCAATCTTAATCGTATTAACCATTATTTTATTTATTTTCTTGGGGTGATCTATCAAATGAGATAAACTAAATTCTACGTGATTAGGACTATAATAGATTTTGTGGATGTTTTAGGAAATTCATATCCATTTATGATATTAGGCCGGTTGTACTCAGGGTTTTTGTTCGTCCTTTTGACCCACTTCCCAACCATAAAACGTTCCACGAGGCCTACTTTTCTGGAAAGTAGACTACTCTGAGGTTTCTCCCAGGTATGTTGTATTTGTTGATTTGAATTTTTTGAATGAGTTATGCTCGTTACGAAACTGCCTAACTTTTTTGCAGTGGAAAATTAAACAACTAATTCGGCGATCTAGACCCTAACGCATGATTCAAAATCTTGTTACAATTAAACTTTTGATTATACAATCATTATTTCAATTATTAACTTCCTAAGTAATCAAAGACATTAATTTATAACCCTAATCCATCATACTTAGATTAATTATTGAAAATTAAATAACTAGAACTAATCAAGGATTAGAAATTTTCCTTAACCAAGAACAATTAATATTTTCTCTTTTTCTTCTCATTGTATAAATCGGCCATCTTCTAATAGGGGTTCTAGGGTTTTTATTTTATTTTGTATTTATAGGGCTCTAGGTAATCATTGATAAAGACTACGTTAGTGTTTGGTTTCCTAATACAACTCTATTTTTTTTCTTTTCTTTTCTTTTTTGATTTTAAAATTAGTATTTTACTATTCATTCTATAAAAAATTTTTTAGTTAATTTAATTACCTTAATACATTACAGTTTTATATTAACTAAGCTATTTGGTAACATTCCATTATGCTTGATTAAACTACTTTACTAAAAATAATTTTTCATTTTCAATTTCACTATTTTAACAAATTGTAAGTATTACAAAATCTCACATATTTTAACACAAACTTATTTCTTTACAAATGACAACAATTCCCATTTTAATCCTTCACTAGTACTTCCTATTTTATCCTAACAATTCGCTCAAAATACCCAATAAAATTCATTTATACACTTATAAGTGTTTAACAACCTTATAATTTCTATTAAATATACTCATTTCTCTTAACTTAAACTCTAAAACCTGAATTATCTTAATTATCAATAACAAAAATCAGGTAGACGTATTATTACTTACACAATTAGGAGCGAATACCGATGTAATCTACGACATCTGTTCCTTGTCAACCAAATTGTGAACGAAATGAACTTCACACAAAAATTCATTGCATATTCAATCCCATATGGTTGACGATCACGTACAATGTATTGATTATCAATCTCACATCTCTACACATAACACATATATTCACGTATAAACACATTAACCTAATTGGCAACAGTTATTTTGTAAACACTACGGTTGGGACCTAACCTGCTCAAGTCATGGGTTGTGCATAAGACATGTTTCCCATTTTCATACGATTAGTGAGAAATCAATGAGTTTTCTCAGTCGGGGTTAGAAAGAAGATCTGATATATCGGTGTTGCATAACTTGATTTATTTTGGATTATAGGCCAGTAGCCACAGAAACTGCAAGTGGGAGCCTCTTGGCAAAGAGAATGTTAGTCAATCTTAGCCATGATCAGATGAATGGTGTCCAAGACCAAAAGAAGCATCAATCGGACTATTGGTTGGCACCAACGGGATTTAGTGTCAATAAAGCTTGCAGCAGGTTGCATTGAGGGCCCTGTAAGGTTAAATACAACTCATGCATCCAAATTGCGAATAGAATATGTCATCACGACTCATAAGTCTTCTTTTATTTGTGTAGTTCTCATCTTACGAGAAGGTGAAGGAAGTGGAAGAGTTCTTTGCAAGCCGTGCTAGCCTTCAATTGCAAGGACATTGAAGCAGAGCATTGAGCGGGTTCAGATTAATGCCAAGTGACATAGGTCAATTTTAAATTCTGATTTCATTTGGATTTGTTAGCTAACCAAGTGGGTGTTGTTTATATTTCATTCTTGCTAGGTTTTCTGTTTCTTGATATCTACTTAAGTTTTTTGCTTTCGATTTGATTATATTTTGGTAGCTAAAGATTACGTGGCCCGTTTAAAAAATATGCACCATCAAACTTGGACACCAGCATTTTACAGAACCATTACGCAGTCAACAATTAGACACAACCCGTGTGCATCGCACGGGTCTGCATGCCTCGTCTATTTGAAAGTTGATTCGCACACATTTATTTTTTTAGGGTTAAATCTACGTACTTTTCAAAATGTTCCGTTATAAGACATGACCCTGAAAAATACTACAATACCCTACGAACTCGGTCTTTGCTGTGTCAATATCATCACAAATTTATTTCAACCTCTAAATTTACACAGTTGACCTTGTACATGCCACATAGACGCCATGTCATTTCCGGTCATCTTCTCCAACTTACTGATGACTTTTTCAGGCTCCTCTCCAATTCTGGCCAATTTTTTCAAAAACGCGTCCTTTCACAAGATACTTAAACTTAATCGTTAACTAAAAATCCCATAAACCCATTCTAAAATTAGATAAAATATTCAAAAAAGTTATCTACTTAAACTAAAATTAAGTTAAAAATTACCAGCCCATTAATAAATTGTTCCTGTTAATAATACATCGTATACATCATGTACTCCAACTTGCTTTCTTTACATTTTCGTTCATAATTGGATAGATGAATAAGAATCCAACGCCTAACTCACAAAACCGATTTAATAATGCATAAAATATACACAAAATTATAAGTGACCTTGAGTTAAGATAAATAATGATGAATATACACAAAATTATAAGCGACCTTGAATTCAGATAAATAATGATGATATATTTGAGAAGATAATTGGGGATGATGGTGAGGTGAAGGGATATAGTGAATAAGATGGAATAAGAAAGATAATAAAAAAATGAATTAATAAAAATTGAGAAAAGAAAAAACAAATGCCACCTAAGCCAATTTAACACGCTATGACACGTAGGCAAAGGTATGATATCATAAAGAAATTTGAAGGTTTATAGGGTATTGCGGTAATTTTTTGGGTTGATGTCGGACATTTTGAAAAGTACGTATGTTGTTATTAGATGGATTTAACTTTATTTTATTATTGATACACATCTTTGTGCATTAGGTAGGTGTATCATGCGTTTTTATGCTCTTTATCTATTTATATATTGATGTGTGCAAATAAAAAATGAATGTGTTACTATTTACTCTTTTCTTGGCTCAAGCCCTCTATAGGGTCCCTTCCTGTATCTTTGCTATACAATCCAATGGAAAGTGATTCTTTTTAATGAAAACCCTTAATTACATTAACTGATGGGAAACATATTCGTTCATCACTTTATTTTCTCTATACTCTTGGAGAGTGTTTGAAATTGCTTATTTATTCTGTTTTTCTACTTATTTTTAAGCCGAATCAATTTTGTGTTATCCAAACTGCTTTAGCTTATCTGCTTATTTTAAGATAGAGTACGTAGTTTCTCATAAGCATGTCGGAAGTTGCTTATTTGTGAATGATTAATTAGCAACTTTTCATAAATGATCTTGATTGAAGTTTTTTCAACAAACCATTAAATTTTCAAATATAATTGCATTTTTTTCTTCAAAATAAGCTAATCTAAACACTATTTCCTAAAATGCTTATTTTTAAGCAGCTTATAAGTACTTACTTCTAAGAAGAAGCATAAGTTTGAGTTGATATATAGTTTAACTAACATATGTAATCATTGATTGATTTAGGAGTCAACAATTGATGACTAAAAAAGAGATCGATTAGATGCTTCTTCAAATCAAGTAAACAAGACACTCTTAAGTCCATGCATCTAAATTATTTTCAAGAATAGAGTACGAGTTTCTCATAAGCATCTCGTCGGAAAGTTGCTCAATCTTGTGAAAAAAATAACTTAGCCAAACTTAATCATAAACCTGATCGCATATGAAAATATGAAGTCTTTTTCAACAAACCTTAAATTCTTCCCAAATATAAGTGCCAGTCTTATTTCTTCTTCAAATAAGCTAATCTAAACCACAATTTCCCTAAAATGGCATATTTTTAAAGCAGCTTAAAGTACTTGTAACTATCTAAGACAAGAAAGAGCAATAAATTTGAAGTTCAGCCTAAATTAGTCTTTAACTATACCATATGTTAATCCCATCTAGATTTGATATTTAAGAGACTATACCAACAATCTCTGACTACAGACTAAAAAACAGTGAGATACGAATAGATTATAGCATATTCTCTGTAAAACTCGTAACACTCTTAAAAGTCCAAAACGCCATACTAACTACCACATGGGTGGAACTAAGATAACAATAAACAGAAACCCAAAAAATCCAATCAATCAAAAATCTACAAACACCTAATAAACCGATCCATAACCTCCTCCCCAAGGGAAAGTAAACAACAGACAAGAGATTGAGCTACCAATCTTATATTATCCAATTTGTAGTTAGTTTTGGTATAAAACCAAGGGTTTAACTTGTTTAAAAAACACTGGAGGGCAGTTACAATGTAGCGGTAAAAAGGCTCACTATAGTGTACTTCCGTCTCTATTAAAAATTTTCCTGGCCCATACAAAATTCGATTTTGAGCGTTCACAATCTTCAATGTCATATGTTAAAAGAGGCTAAAGATATGTTATGTCTAAATAAAAATTGAAAATCAATAAAAAAACAGCAGCTCTAAAACAGACTATTAGAAACAAAAACAAAAAAAACCTATAAAATCAAACAGTCAACAACAAACAATATAACTCACAAACCACCAGTTAAACATTCTCACAAATCTCTATTCTTAAAAACATACATACATTACAAAAATACAAAACGACTTAATCAAAAACATCAGACTTCTATTGAATCAAGCTTGGAACCTTCAAAGTTTACGTCAGTTTTTTAACATTGTAAGGTTGTTGAAATACATATCATTAGCTACTCAATTGCAATATTATTGTCGCATCGTTTGCATATATGCGTAAACAAAAGTTGACTTTTCAAGGTGAGTTTAAGTCAGTGTAGGTATTTAGGAAAGATTCATGTGGAGTGATTACAAGTGTTCTGGTGTAATGAGTACTGTTTTGTAAGGGTGACACTTCTAGCTGTTATACGAAACAGGGTAAGATAGGGGTTAACAAGTTAGATTTGTATACAGCTCAACATGGCTAACCCGTCTAATAAGTATTAGATGATAAATAGGCCCAAACCCGGTTTGTGAGTTTAGGGTATCTACAGTTTTTTATCATTATCAATAATAAAATTATACCTTTATTCAATGTCTAACATGGCATGAAAGACCAAACCCTAAAACACCAAACCCTAATTATTCTTTTATTTTTTATTCACTTACCATCATCCACCACAAAAAAAGTCAATATCACACAACTTATTCAACCTAAAGTATTGTTTTTCAATTCATAATTAACAAAGTTGGGTTTTGCTACGTGAACGTGCATGTGCATGTAATTTATTCAAAAAAAGGATCTTAGTTACGAGAATTCTCAAAGACTTGAAGGAGTTTTGCTCTAATGGTACTGTTGTTCATGATAAGGAATTGGGTAAAGTGATTCAACTTCAAGGTGATCAAAGGAAGAACGTTTTGGCGTTTTTGGCTCGTGCTGGGATTGTTAAGAAAGAGCAGATCAAGATTCATGGTTTTTGAGGAACTAGGACTCTGATTTGTGTTTGGTTATTATTATGTGTGACCGGATGATGTTTATTGGTTTTATTATTTGAATTTTTAATTGTTTAATTTTTGTTAAAGTCGATCGTTGGTACTGTTTTGTTACTAGTCGACTAAAGTAGATCGTTGGTACTGTTTTGTTACCAGTCGACTAAAGTCGATAGTTGGTGACTATTTGTTATCAACACTATAACACAAGTCGATCGTTGGTATTGCTTTGTTGATTGTTTCTGTTTTCTTTTTGGAATGATTATATTTAGGTTTTATTACGTTAATGTTTTTTCTTTACTA
>BQNB010133607.1:0-18440 GCA_026074375.1 Tanacetum coccineum
AATTAAATCAACTTCAAACACAGTTACTGAAACAAACTCCTATCATTTGATTTTTAGGAAGTCAATTATCACAAACTTTTAATAGGGAAATATAATTATGTGCAAAGATAAGCATGATGATAAAGAAAGAGTAAGCAAAAAGATGTCATTATCTATTATCATGACAATTTTCAATGCTAGTGAAAAAAAGGCTGCAGAGATATTATATACATGGAAGATTGTTCCGAAATTCAAATAAGGGCACAAAATAAGCTAATCCAAACACAGTGCGTCCTCAATTCAATTTTCACAAAAAAACACAACCTGATCCGTTTACACAGGACTCGAGCATCATAGTTCATTTAATGTCTAAAAAGACTAGTTAATATAAAAAATGTTTGGATGTGCGCCTACAACTCTACGTTTGTACAGATAGCTTTATTCCGCTTAAGAGGGTGTTTGGATTCACTTATTTTTTTTCTTACGCTTTTACTTATTCATGCCATTTCACGTAAAACTAATCTACATTTTGTCTATATACAAAAAAGTTTTTTGTATGAAAAGATACAAATTAAAAAAAGTCAGCGATAGTGTTTAAAAGTATACATTACCTTATAAAGTCGGGTCCAATAACCCCGACGGCGGCAATCCTAATCTTTTATTTGACTTTAATGAACATGTCCTGCACTGGGTTTTGATTTCAGAAGTTAAGAAACGACATCGGTGACAATGGAAAAAAAGTATACAGTTGAAGAGGAGCTTTCACCGTCAAACAGTCCAGCACGCCACAACTTTGATCTTCCCATTTTTTTCTCTAAAAGAAAGTGTAACTGCATTTTGCAAACATATGTTCAGATATTGATCATCTAAAACTTGCAAAGAAATTCCCTTCATTAACTATTTTTCTCTATGTTAATGGTAGCATACCATAATACGGATTGATATATGTCACAAAACTAGTACCATTTATGGGGCCCAAATCAGCATGACATCTGATGACGTATGTGGTCTAACAGACCTAATCCGTCTAAAGGAACACCGGTATGGGCCACTTGGTAGATTGTACTAAGTTAGATGGTTGGATGGACGGCGTCGGATGAACGGTCCGTCTGGATGCTAGGCCCGGGACGCTAGGCACAGGATGCTAGGCACGGGATGCTAGGCCAATGACGCTAGGCACAGGATGCTAGGCACAGGACGCTAGGCACAGGATGCTAGGCCCACGACGCTAGGCCCAGGACGGGAGATGTCGGATGGACGGCACGTCAAGATGGCGGGCGCGTCCGGACAAAGACTGGATGGAAGGCACTGCATTAACCACCAGGTAATAGCCATGTGCGCATGCGTATCTGCTACCCAGATATTAAGGGATATGCTCCCCCGATTTTAAGGGATATGTTCCCTATGATGATGTCATCTACAGTGTTTAAGGTACTATAAATACAACCACGCCCTTAGTGGTTAAACACACACTATCTTATATCTCTCTCTCTACTTTCTCTCTCTATATATATGTTCATATCATATGCATAATCTCTCTAGTAGAGTTCTGACTTGACCGTCGGAGGGTGGTTCCCGGGGCTTCGGCCTCGGGTCCCCTTCTAACGGGTTCTCTCTTGTTTGTAGCACGCTTCCATGCTCGGGATAAGGATGGATGGCACGTGGGAGCCATCTGGCAAAATTATGATTCAACAAATTGGCGTCATCCGTGAAGTCTCTTTATTTCAATACAACACAATGGTAAGAATACCGGGTTCTCTATTTTTTGTTATCTTCATTTCACTTTTTCTAACATCGTTGTCATCCGTCCAAAGCTAAGAAAGTCCTTCGGCATGTAAAAATCAAATACAAAATATTTCATTTTAGTTTTCCAAAATATTGAATACCTTAACACACTTGGCCATTAAAGTTTTATTTACCATACGTTTTGTGCCTTTCAAAACAAAATGGCCTTCATTTCAAATTTGGAAAATAATATACATCTTTTATCACACCTGGACAATAAATATTAAATGTGTGACCGCTTGGACCTTTTAAGACAGGACAGAGAACCTTACCACCAACCATGCCTTTCGGTTTACCCGGCGGTACTATATGGGAACATGTATGTAAACATTACATCAGCCGTTCGGCACACCTTCGTTTCGTATGAGGCCGTTCGATACTGCACTGGGTTTGTACACGGTATGATAACATTTGGTAGGAGTCGTCCGGTCTGATGTGATCTTCGGTATTGAAATGGGTTATGTACAAGGTTATTTTTTGACAAGGGGCGTCCAGTGTTATCTCACCGGATACAATGTCGCTCGGTATTTTACTGGTTACCTACAAACGGTGGCTCGGCATGGTTTATTTCAGTAAGACCCCATCCGGTAGGCGGTTTCCCGAGCTCTTACTCCCTCGATATGAAGGGCAGGTATAATATCCTTCGGTAGTCATGCAAAAGGCACGGTATGTCATATTATATTTTGTCATGACTATACCCTTGTATTCTTCAAATACTACGTAGTATTATTGTAACTTACCAAACCATTAGTATGCATACCACGGTAGGCATGTGGGGCAACAGCTTACGGTACGGCCTAGCTAAAGGGCATCACACATAATGTTGCACAACCTGTTTTGTTTCGTAGCATACTAACCACATTTACAAAAACTAGACCAGAATTAGTGATTTACGAAAGTAATGAATTAGAAATGGAACATGTTGGAAGATAAAATTTAATGGTGAAATGAAAGTGCATGAGTGTTCAAAAAATAATGTGAAATAAATTATATTTAAGGGTGATTGGATATATTAGAATCTTACTTTTCATTTGCGCCATTATCAGATACGAATCAAAAATAAGTATCATATACCATCGAACGTTATATGTTTTGTACAGATATCCACGCAATTGACCAGTTTTACTTAAAAAATTCACGTCATGTGACTCATGTTACATGTCACTGTCGTTTTTTTAGAGCGTTAGGTTCTCTGTCAGCCCCTTAATTTATTCACATCGTTAAGGTTGTTTCCCAATTGAAACACATATAAACCTTAACACTAAACACATAAACTATGGTGTGGTATCTAGGGGCTGATATGGACCTAAAGCTCTAAAAAAAGGGACAGACATGTACATGTGTCACATGACGTGAATTTTGTAAGTTAAAAATGGTACAAGTGGCTGTTAGCGGTACAAAACATATACAAGTTGGATGGGGTATTTGTGATAACTTTTGAGGTCTCATTATTATGGATACATGGCCCACAAATGAGAAAGTACGTTACTATAATTATGCCATTAACCATATTATATACTACAAAGTTGAAGTATGTGATGGTAATTGTAGGGTTGAAATCATTATATATACCAAGTTTGAGATATGTTTCCAATTTGGTAACCTCCAACTTTACTATCAATCAATAAAACTTCAAAGTTTCTAAATGTTCATATTTTTGTGTAAGTTTCTTAGAGTGACATGACGAAAAACACTTTTCAAACCTTAGTTATTTTTTGGTGGTTGTGTTTTCTCATGTTTAGTTGTGCATTAACAGGTTGTACATATAGTTGGTTGGAAGTAGTTAAATTCATGGGGTGGGTGTTTAAAATTAATGTACAACATGTTAATGCATACATAGATACTTTGAGGTATCAAATTGGAACAGTTTTGAAAGTTTGATGGTTTTTATGGTTAATATAAACTTTGAGGTATCAAATTGGAACACTAATGAAACTTGGTTACTATTATGTGACATATTCCCTAAATTGTATTAACAAAATTGTGAGGTGTGATACAGGTATAGCCGGTAAAATTTGTTGAAATGGTATATATTGGGACACGGTAAAGCAAAACTCTTGGTAGCCCCTATGGATGGGATACATGGCTAGTGCTCTTCATTCTCGATATTTACTTATCTCAGGCGTGTAGCTTTTTTTGCGGCACCCATTTTTCAAAAGCTTTGTAATTGTTCTTTATGTTTGATAGCAAAAGTATTTGAACTAGTTTGTCAAAAGACCATCGGATGTTAAAGGACGTTTAATGGATCGTTTCGGTGTTATTTTGTTTGGCATTGTGCACGATTGGTACAATGGTATGGCATGATGACGTTCGGTAAGGGCCGTTCGGCTCAGTATTCTCCTAACCTTGCAAAAGGGGGCTTGCATGATGACGTTCGGTAAGGGTAGTCCGTAATTGATTTAAGGGTATAGCACAAAGTATATAGATTGTTCTGTAGTAAGGGTTATTCGGTGATTTTCTTTTGGCATGGCCACCTTCCGGGATATTATAAGGTATACACCGAGTTCATACCAGTAGTCTCCAGGTATGGTTCGTTCAGGCATGATGTTCTGCAAGGTATTCTGTTCGGGTAATTCCTTTCGGTAATTTTATAAAACGGCGTGTAAGTTCTCGAATTTCTCCTTATAAATGTTCATTTATACCATGGCAACAAAATAGCACAACATTAGGATAACAGATAAACATTTTTGTCATTTGTTAATAGGGTTAGATGATTCCTACACCACCAATCTAGCATTTCCACACCATCCCACACCACCAATCATCAACTAATAATTAATCCAATCATTATTTTTTTACTTTTTACTTTTTCCAATTATTATTCTAATCATAACTTATTACTTTTTCATTTACCAATCATTATCCAATCATTACTTTTATTTAACTCGTTATTTACTATTTAATTATAATAAAACCCACACCTAAACAATTATAATTATAAAATTATAAAAAAACAATACAAACATAAATTAAAAAAAAAACTCTTAAATAAATTTCATTTAATTCCAATCTCAAGAGTGTTATAAAATTACATTAACTTAGATCATAACTTACATGATCACGATAATAATACTCGCGAAAAACATTTTGACGACTAACATATTTGTCTCTCCATCCAGATGCAATATCGCTTTTGTATGCATTCCACATTGGATGTGTTCTTGGTAAAGGTAAAAAATTACCCGTAACATCACTCTAATATAATGATTACCATCACATAGGAAATAACATGATTCTAATGATTGTGTTCTCGGATGGGGCCTAAGAGGTAAAACTCAGTAGGCTACTCAACTCGTTAGATTACTTACAACTACTTTATTATACTTTGAAGCAATTCACTCCAATCCAGATGTGTGGCATTCTATCCATCCGGTCCAGCAACGCTCACGGTTTCTGATGTTGTTATAATCTTAGTTCCCAAAACTTCGCCTGTATACGCTGGTGGCGATACTTCTAACTCGGTGCACCTGGACTCCAACCGTTTTCTAGGCCAAATAATACTTCAGGGTGACAAAGACCAAGAGCGAAAGATCTAAACCCACACTTCCATCTGGTTTGACTTTTGTATACTTGAGCTCGGTTACTACGGGTGGATAAATTGACGGAAAATTTGTCTAAGATGTTATTTCGGTTCAATTAGTGGTGAGACATTGGGCTTTCAATGAGCTATGTCGTGGTGGTTTACATTTAGGGTATGGGAGTGAAGTTTATGAGTTGACCTCTTTGAGAGTTGAAAAGAACTATGTCTCTAGGTTGCATATTCAGATCTATATCGAAAGACTTACATGAAAAACTACGCTTCTTTTCTTGTTGTTTGTTGTTCATGTAAGAATTTTGTCTTTCCGGCTCGACATTCAAATCAATCCCAGAAAACCTCCCTGACCGACTACTCTTAGGAGGAACATGTTTTCTTTGTTGTTGTTGTTTTTTCAAACTCGGTCTTCCACGGGTGTTTTGCTTCACCGGGGGCGGTTTAATGGTCGTTTTGCTTGGATTAAATATGTCAACCAACTTTCTTAAGACGCTTCTCTTTCCAGCATCAGACTGCTTGTTGAAGTGTTATTTGAAATGGTAAAATACTTACGGGGGTATTTTGCAGCCCAAGCCCAAGATGTTTACTATTGCAGCCCAAGCCCAAATAATACACCAAAATGACACTATATAAAACTTCTCAAACATAACCCGAAAATCATTAACACATTGACTCTTACTTTTATCACACAGACCATACAACTTTATACAAGCCTACTTTGTTTAATCGCACAAACACTAAGATCTTTTACTATTGCTAACCCTAACATTTTTGTCATTTGTTAATATATAATTTTGTACGCTGCATGCACATGTTATTAACTTATGGGTTAAGGATGGATTTTTGAGTTTCGTCACCAGCACGTTATTTATGAACTTCTGGTTATGCAGACGTTAATATAAAGAATATCGAGCCACCGCCTAGATTAACTACTACAGTAACTCTTATCAGCCGCCGACTTCGATTGTCCTTAAATCTTTATATTTTTATCCAACCAAGCCGTTATACCTATCCTTTACCACCAACGTTTGGATACTCTAAACCCTCCCGATTTATAACTCATTGTTTTTGTTCCATCGGCTAATTGCGTTTACTACAAGAGCATCATATATAACTCGGGCTTTTCCTATTTATATGGCCATCTACTAACTTCATTCCGTTAGGGTTAAAAGATCTAATTCAGTCAGGGTTAAGACATGAACTTCAATTATTCAACGTGACACTCATACAGACCTCCAAGCCGGTTATGCCCTAACAAAACGGCGTTCAAATCGCCAAAGATCTCTCTGTTAACCGGTCACAGTGTTGGAGATGATCATTGATCATGGTCATGAATTGTACTTACGGTATGTAGGTATCAGGCATGGTGTCGCGGTAGACGCATGACCGAAGTAACATATCAACACCTCCTGTGAAGGTAAAACTTTAATATATGAAGTCCCCAGGACACTAGTTTTGTTGCTGGGCTCCGATCCAGTCTCCATTTTGTCATCAGTTACTGGTGGATGTCGGTCCTGAGCTTCCAATCAATCTTTATAGATTCACGTTCTGTCATGTGAACACATATAAACAAAGAGTAATTTAGATGTAGTTAGTCATTAGCACCTGAACTATCCGTCCCACATAATTTTTGACTTCTAGTCACAATGATATCTC
This sequence comes from Tanacetum coccineum, assembly GCA_026074375.1. NCBI lineage: Eukaryota > Viridiplantae > Streptophyta > Magnoliopsida > Asterales > Asteraceae > Tanacetum > Tanacetum coccineum. The sequence continues at coordinate 6,953 of BQNB010133607.1, forward strand.
GATTCGAATGAGCATCAAAATCATTCTCGTCTGGATCGTCAAAAGCTCGCGCGGGGAGACGACGCATAGAAGGAGTTAACGGCGCAACATATCAAAGCCTAACGGACCAGGTGTGGCAGATCTCTCGGGGTATTAAGATTGAATGGAGCAATGTATGGACATGTTTTAGTGGGATAACAATAGCAGTAAGAGCAACGTAATTTATTGAAAGAGATTATGGCGACTTAGGGTGGAGGCCTTGTGATTTTCTCGGCATGTTTCTTTTTTGGGTTTTACTTCTAAGTTTTGAGTTTTTAAATGTTGTACAAACCGGTCGCGTGGTCTGTTAATTAGGTACTGACTTAGGTAATGAGTCATGTAAGGTAAACCTAGTGGGCCTTTTTGATTTTAAAAGAACAGGTAAAAAAATGTACTAATAACCAATTGCTATTAACATGCTTTTCATCTTATAAATAGTTGATTACTCAAAAAAGTTAAAAGTTAGTGCCTGTTAGGATCGTTCTATATTGTCAATTTGAACTTTACTTGTTTATATTGTTAAGGAGATCCGTGGTGCTCATCCCGGTTCGTATGAGAAAGTATGAACAATATATATCGATATTTGTTCGCAATATTGTTGCCACAAGTAAAAACTACATGCTCGCATTTAATGTCCGTGAATAACGTCACTGTTATATACATTAATGCAATATAAAAAAAAGAATGATTAGGTTTCATCGATACTCAATAGGACCTGTAGCCCGTTGAACTTGGGGGGAGTAGAGTGGGGTGACGACTTCGAAGGTTTGGTCGCAGTTTATTGTCATCCCGTTATGTGGTATTAATGATAGTGATAGATTGTATTTGTCGTAATTCATACCGGAAGAAAACAATAACGGGATTTACATGTCTTATTTTGCCAGGATTAATGATATGAGACGATCATTTAGTGAAGACTAATAAATTATTCTTTAGGGATTTAAGGTGATGTATCGTCATTACCAATATATGATAGGCAGACAGCAATTAAGGCTTTTCATGATTTTATGTTGTTGGTTTACATTTATGCAGACGATTATTTTGTAGTGTTCAATGTGGGAACAATAAGGGTAATAGACATTAACATTATTTTTGCTTTGACGACGGCTGATCACCTTCGCTCGACGCATATAGTCAGTGTTTATTACTCTCTAATTGTAGACAAATTATTATGTGACTTGGATGTCAGCCGGATAACACCTACCGGCTGGGGCGTGGTCAATGTCTATGATTGTAGACAAATTATTACGTGGCTCGGATGCCAGCCGGTATAAACACTACCGGTTTAGGGTGTGGTCAATGTCTACTGAATGTAGACAAATTATTATGTGGCTCGGATGCCAGCCGGATAACACCTACCGGCTGGGGGGGTGGCAATGATCATTGAAGTAGACAAATTATTATGTGGCTCGGATGCCAGCTAGATAACACCTACCGGCTGGATAACACCTACCGGCTGAGGCGTGGTCAATGTCTACTGAATGTAGACAAATTATTATGTGGCTCGGATGCTAGCCGGATAACACCTACCGGCTAGGACGTAGTCAATGTCTACCAATATCCACAAATTATTGTGTGACTCGGCGGATGGCTCGCTACCTCTCACCAAAAAATTTCGTTTAGTAACTGAGAATAGATAAAGTATTATGTGATCCCCAACAGACCACTAATTCCCTCCGTTGGTATAAGTGGTCAATATCTATGTCTTAGGAAAATTTTAATAGGAATAGATAAGTATTATGTGACTCTGGCCGGACCGCTAATCCCCTCCAGTCGAAACATGTAGTCAATATCTATGTCCTTGGAAAATAAGGAAAGGTGGAAGAAACAACAGAATGGTAAAATTACATATATATATTGTAAACAAAACATATCTTATCATCATATGTTGCCGATAGGTATACCTTGCAGGTGCACAATCCTTATGCGAAAAGAAAGCCGAGCGACAGAAAATAAAGGCGTAGAAAATACAATACGAAGTTTGAGTCTAGTATCATTGATCAAAGATCTAACAATACTAGACTGGGGGACATGATGAGGTAATTCGTATGATGGACCCGATTTGTTAATTAGAGCCACCCAAGACTTGTGAGTTTCAGTACGTTTTCTGTGGTAGCGCTTGAGATTGTGGTAGACTATAAAATTCTCTACTATATCATGAGGTAAAGGCAATGGACGAAGAGCACACCATATTTACCTCCACATAAAAGACACATCGATATGACACCCAAGTAAGAAGGCCGTTGTTTAGCTATTTCGTACGGCGTTGATGCGCACAATTTAAGTATAGCATCATTGACCGTTAGTCAATAATACTATATTGGGGGACATGATGACGTATGTGGTCAAACAACCTAATCCGTCTAAAGGAACACCGGTATGGGCCTTGCGTGATTGTCACTAAGTTAGATGGTTGGATGGACGGCGTCGGATGAACGGCCCGTCTGGATGCTAGGACCAGGACGCTAGGCACAAAATGCTAGCACGGGATGCTAGGCCCAGGACGCTAGACACAGGATGCTAGGCATAGGACGCTAGGCACAGGATGCTAGGCCCACGACGTTAGGCCCAGGACGGGAGGTGTCGATGGGTCGAACGTACAGGATGGCAGGCGCGTCCGGACATAAAACTAGGATGGAAGCATCCATTAACCACAGGTAATAGCATGTGTGCCTGTGTACCTGCTACCGGATATCATGGGATTGCTCCCCCCCCCCCCCCCACCCCCCTGTTTTAAGAGATATGTTCCCTATGATGATGTCATCTATAGTGTTTAAGGTACTATAAATACAACCACACCCTTAGTGGTTAAACACACACTAGCTCATCTCTCTCTACTTTCTCTCTCTACTTATATACGTACCTATGTTCATATCATATGCATAATCTCTCTAGTACGTAGTGTTCTGACTTGACCGTAGGAGGGTGGTTCCTGGGGCTTCGGCCTCGAATCCCCTTCTAACGGGTTCTCTCTTATTTGTAGGCACGAGCTACATGCTCGAGATAAGGATGGATGGCACGTGGGAGCCATCAGTACCAGCCCGACGGAATTATGCTTCAACAACATCTCATATTAATTGGTGGATGAGCACTGAAATGTTGAGAAACAAAGCCATTTGGTACTAGCTAAAGGGCATGGGACGTTGAGGATTTTGTTGACTTGACTGTGAAGTTCTAAACTATTTCAACGATAATGATACATTTAGGTTGTTAGTACAAAATATGTAATGGATTAGAAAGATGGATCTGAGAGGTTGTTGGACCAGGCCCAAGGGTGAGATCATGTACTAAGCCAAGTAATGGAATGGACCTCCTGCACAATCAAAGGTAAACCGTTAGTCTTACCGTGGGGACGGACCCCACGGTTAGACTCCGGCGTGAGAGTAAGTACACATGTTTGTCAGAGAATGTCAAAGTATGTGTGTGTGAAATATGATTAGAGAATCGTACCTTGTGGGGTGTCAGAGCACCCCTTTTTATAGGTGAGCAAAATATTAGGTTTTCCTAACATTTCGCTTATTTCTGTTAGTGGGCCGAAGTGGGACCCTCGTCGGGCAAGGGTCTACTTATAATCGTGACTTGCGGACTTGGGCTTGCCTAGCGGACTTCCGCTGCCTTACGGAGGCATCCTCTGAGAGCCTTTCGTCCGTCTTGCTGCCTTCGGACCGTAGCCTATTAGTTTGGGCTTAGTTTCGGTCCATTGTGCCTTGTGATTTGTCTTATTGGGCTTGGGCCCATGCATGACTTATGTAGTCCAAGTCCAAAGGCCTGCTACATGTGTTATACGTCATCAAGTCCCCCCAGTCTAGTATGTTTATTGCGTTCGACGTTGTAGCGTGCGGTAGATATTACTAGACTCGGGTTCTAGTACTCTTCGTATCCTTGCATTTTCCATGATTACTTGTTTCTCCGTGACACTCTGTTACCCTTGTTAGGTGAGATGTGGGTGACGTGGCCTCTTCGTGGCCTTTCACCTTCTGACTGATTTGACGGTTTAGTCCACTTGCTTAACTCTCATCACTATCTTTACTTTTAATCCTAACCGTTGACTCCGGAGGTTATGGCCACGTGTAAGCATCCAGGGATACTTTGCATTTACTATACCGAGAGTATAAATACTTGATTTATTTTTCACTGTGTCTCTTCTACTTCTTCCACTGTTTTTGCCATTGTTAACAAATTTTGAGCTTTTTATCTTGATCATCTGTACTTCATCGCTTCTCGAAGAACCTCAAGTTTTCAGGTTAAGTTTTTAGTCCTCTTTCTTCCATCATGAGTGCTATTACGGATGTTAAGTGTGTTCTTTCTCAGAAAGCATTTGATGCTTTTTGTGAAAAATTTCATATTCTTGAAGAGGTACACCTTGTTCTGCCTAATCAGGGTGATACACTGCATGAGAGACCTGCTGGAAAGATTGGTTTATACACTAGGCTTTTTGACTTTGCCAACTTTAGGTTGCCTTTGTCCACCTTTCTTATTAATATACTTAGGCGCTTCCGCATCAATATATCCTAATTATCTGTTATTGGGGCGGCCAATGTTTCTCACTTTGAAATCTTGTGCCGTGTTTATGGGATTACACCGACCGTTGGGTTATTCCGTTGCTTCTATGTGAATTCTAAAAAGAATGGATGGATATCTTTCATTAAGCGCTCCGATAAATCTCCTGTATGCTATACGAAAACTCTTGATTCCCTCAAAAATTGGAATGATCATTTTTTTAGGTTGATGACTTTGCTTGCCCTACGCGTTTTCCGTGGCATACTGCCAAAAACATGATTAGGGATTACGCTACTCTTGTTGCTCACCCTTCTCCATTCCGGAAGTTCCCAGAAGCATTATTGTGCTTGGTTGGACTGAGCCGCTATTATCCTTTAGATGAGGAAACTTATCTCTAATTTTTGAATAAGAACGAAGGGGGTGGGTACCTTTAGCTATATATGTGTTATGTATTTTGCCATTGGTTGCTTTGTTTCTAACTGTGTGTCTGTTTTATGCAGAAATGGATTTCTTTATTTTCTTTCATACTCCAGATCCTACCAAAGTGAAGGTTGTTGAGCGGGAACGGAAGGAAGACGAGCTACCGTTGTTGGAGATTACTGTTGGTCGCACTGTTCCACTGCTTCCAGTTACGCCTGACCGCGCTGAAAGCGAGCTGGAAGCAAGTGTTGACAAGCTGTTTGATGATGGCGGTAGTGGTACCCAAACGGGACAAGGAGATTTCCCCGGTGGTGGCGGTGGGCAAGGCGTTAATATTCAGTCAGTTACTGAAACTACGGGTATTGTTACTGAGGCCGTGGCTCTTGTGCAACCAAAACGTCAAAGAAAAAGAAAAAATGTGGGTGTTGATGCTGGTGAGCCTTCGTATCCTCCTAAAAAATTAAGGGAGGATCACGGAACCCCTAGTGGAGCTTCCGTGGGTGGAAAATCCAGGTCTTCTCTTCAACGGTTGCTTGTTGGGGCTGTATTGAATGCGGAGGTCAGGGGTGAGATTGTTCCCACTTTTCCCTTCGTGACATCCTTCGTATCTGCCACGCCGGAGCGTGAGGACGGAGATCACACTGACTCCATTACCGGGCATAATCTCCGAACCATTAGGGCTCCGCAAAGGTTTGTTATCTCTTCAGACTCTTCTCACCATTCTGGTGCTAATGTTGCAGAGGCTGAAGTTGATTCTCTTGTCAGGTCCTCTGCTCCAGTAATGACAACTGTTACTACCACTACCCCTATGGCTGATCCTATTCTGGTTGTTAAAGATAAAATTTCTAAGTCTTCTTTGTTTGCTGCCGATTCTTCCTCCGCTGGTGGAGCTGACCCTAATGCTGGTATTTTTTTTAGATCTTACCGGAAGTGACTTTCTTGTCAGCGGTGTCCACACTGTCGTCGACCTTGATACCGACCTTCAGAAAGTTTACGTTCCTGAATGGAGCGTGGCCAATGGGTCCCGTCTTGATGACGGTTGCGTCTGTCGCGAGATGGTGGATGAATTTGCTCCTCCAAAATTCTTTGCATCTGTTCGGGGAATGGAGCATGGTCAGTTATTTACTGAATTCAATGTCGGAGCTGCTCGCCAGATGTCTCTACTTGATAGCTCTATTTCCTTTTTTTCTAACTTTTTAAGGTGTAATTTGATTATGGGTATTTTGGCACGGAGCGGTGTGGAGCTTTTTGGGATGGTGAACGGTGAGAAATGAGCATTTTGATTTTTAGTGCTTGTTTGGCACAAGGAGCAGTGAACGTTTTGATTTTTATTAGTCATTTGTCAAATGAGTGGTGAGCGGTGCTATTTTTTAAGAAAGCTAGTTTTTCCAATGCTTATTTAAGAAGCATTGACAAATGAGCGATGACATGTGACAACTACTGCTCACTACTACCGCTCACAACTACTGCTCATGACTACTACTTACAACCATAGACGAAGGATATCAAGGGCAGGGGTGGGCCCTGGCCCCTCCAATATTTTTTCCATTTAGTGTAATTTGTTATTGGAGTTTATTGCAAAGAAAAATATTTATTTGATAATTTACCCCCCCTAAAATGAGTAAATGTCACTTTGGCCCTTTGCAAAAATGATTCAAGCTCCGTCCCTGCTCACAGCTTACCGCTCACAGTTACCGTTCGTTTTAACAAACATACCCTACATATTAATACACAAGACTGAAAAGAAAAAAGTAGATGGTGGTGGTTGAAGGCAAATTCATAGTTAGCTTTATGATGGTACATATGTCCCAATTAAAATGACTACGACTCTGTCTAAATAACCCTAAATCATTGAATCAAAACGTGTCAAGCAGTCCCAAACACCCCCCTAAATGCGATTATTATATTATTATTTTTGGTTAACCATGATTTCGCCGATTAATTTATGAGGTTTGAACTCACAACCACACAGACTCAAACCAAGTAAAGTCTTTCTTTTTCAAAATGTTATCGTAACTACTTCAAAATTGTTTGCACCTAGCCTCACACATTTTAGAGTAATAGTCACAAGCTCTTTTTCCACTGAGTTACCCTTCAGTAGGGGTGGCAATTCAGGTCGGGTTCGGGTTGATAAGTCGGGGGTTTTTTTTCGGGTTGATAAGTCGGCGTGTTAGAAAACCTCAACCCGAGCTTGACCCATTTAAATAACCGGGTCAACTTTAGCTGCTGATGTCACTAGTCTTGTCTGCCGTTGGTGGGATTTAGTTTGGTCGCCTCTCGGTTCTTATTCCGAATGGCTTTCGTGGTTCAATTCCATCAGGTTGGGATCTAATTTAAAATCTATGTTGGAAGGAGTTTTCTTTGTTACTTGGTGGTGCTTATGGAACTTCAGGAATAGATTGCTCTTTGCGGCTCAAAAGCCTCGGAAGGATGTGATTTTTGATGATATAGTAGCGCGTTCTTTTAGTTGGTGTAATGCTAGATGTAGAAGTTCTTTTTCTTGGGATAGTTGGCTCCAACATCCTTCTTTGATTCCTTTGTAATGTTGTTCTAGCTCCTTGCTAGTTTTTCAATAAAGTTGCCGTTAAAAAAAAAATATATCAACCCTAACATGTTTACACATAACCCGAACCTGACCCATTTAACCCGTATATATACTCGGGTTGGCGAGTTAAATAGGTTACACGAGTTGATTAGGTTAAACGCGTTTCGGGCTGACCCATTTAACCCGTTTTATATACAAAATAACCCATGACGTGTTAGGATCCACCCCCATTTATTGGATGTCTTTATATAAGGTGCCTAAAGTTGTCTTAAATTCGATGGAAGCAATTCGTAGGAATTTCTTTAATGGGGCTCAAGATAACGACAAGAAGATTACGTGGGTCAAATGGACCAAGGTGCTTTCGGCAAAAAAGTACGGTGGTCTAGGGGTGTCTAGTTTTTTTGCCTTAAATAGGGCTTTGTTGTTCAAGTGGGTGTGGCGGTATATTTCTCATGACAACTCTTTGTGGTATCGTGTCATTTCAGCCATACATGGCCCGAATATTCAGAAGTTGTCTTCTTTTACTTCTTCGATTTGGAATAATATCCTTAAGTAAGTTAATATTCTAAAGGGTCGAGGTGTTGATTTGATTTCCCATTGTAAGAGAAGAGTGGGCAATGGGATGCATACCCGGTTTTGGAGCGACGTCTGGTTAGGAGACCAGCAACTTCGATACATGTTCCCCCATATTTATACATTGGAAAAGAACAAAGAATGTTCAGTAGCTGTCAAGCTTCAAGGAGATGTTGAATTCTCCCTTTGTCGCCAAGCTAGAGGGGGAGTAGAAGCCCAACAACTTGTTCAGCTCCAGGATCTTATAGGGTCTTCGATTTTGGTTAATGCTGAGGATAGATGGTTTTAGGATTTGAACGGGAATGGAGTTTTCTGCGTTAAAGATGTTCGTAAATTTTTGGACGAGTCTTTTCTTCCTAAGGAGGTTATTGCTATGAGATGGATCAAATTTGTTCCGATTAAAATTAATGTTTTTGCATGGAAGGTCTCTCTTGATCGCTTGCCTACAAGGGTGAATCTGATACATCGAGGTATTTATGTCTCTTCTTTGTCTTGCCCGATTTGTTCCTCGCATAGTGAAGATACGTCACACCTTTTGTTTAGCTGCACCATGGTTGCTGATGTCACTTGTCTTGTCTGTCGTTGGTGGGATTTAGTTTGGTCGCCTCTTGGTTCTTATTCCGAATGGTTATCGTGGTTCAATATCAGGTTGGGATCTAATTTAAAATCTATGTTGGAAGGAGTTTTCTTTGTTACTTGGTGGTGCTTATGGAACTTTAGGAATAGATTGCTCTTTGCGGCTCAAAAGCCTCGGAAGGATGTGATTTTTGATGATATAGTAGCGCGTTCTTTTAGTTGGTGTAATGCTAGATGTAGAAGTTCTTTTTCTTGGGATAGTTGGCTTCAACATCCTTCTTTGATTCCTTTGTAATGTTGTTCTAGCTCCTTGCTAGTTTTTCAATAAAGTTGACGTTCAAAAAAAAAGTTGCAAAGCCCGCCCGATGGGCGGGCTTGCCTTGTGAGTATCCAAGGAATAAATAAAGAAACGGTTAATCAATTACGAAAATTGTAAAATATTTATAGAGTGAATAAAGAAAAAAAATAAGTGAATGGTAATCCGATATGAGGAAATAAAACTTAATTAGATTCGTAAATGAACACCGCAGTGCATAAAAAGGTGTTTTTTTAATTATAGGTGTCGCTTCTGTTAGGCGTATTGTCTATATGAATCTTAAAAATGTTTAGTATGTTATCAATCTCATTTGTTTGCTATCATATTTCATAGTTATTGATCTATCAATTTATAATTTGTCATAAACATTATGCTAATTATTATTATTACAAACGTCCATATTAAACCATTTTATATTATTTCTTAATAAGCATTCTACTAATACTTTGATCTTTTTAACAATTCTTGAAACTATTATTATGTGGTTAATTTTAATACATCAAAAAAAAAACTATGTCAACCCTAACATGTTTACACCTAACCCGAACCTGACCCATTTAACCCGTATATATACTCGGGTTGGCGAGTTAAATAGGTTACACGAGTTGATTAGGTTAAACGCGTTTCGGGCTGACCCATTTAACCCGTTTTATATACAAAATCTAGCATATTACATGGGGTTAAACGTGTTTGTGGGTCGACCCATTTAACCAATTTAACCTGTATAATAAAATATAAATAATTTTTTAAGTTAAGAAAAAAAATCATAAACGGGTTGATGGGTCGAGCGCTTAATTTATATCTAACCCGAACCTGACCTGTTTAATAAACGGGTTAGACAGATCGACCCAAACCCGAGTCGAAATCTGTTTAGACTCAACCTACAGATGTTAATTTTCTTATTGATTATAGGTCGAGTTTCGTGTCAGATCAAAAATTGACAGCCCCTATCCTCGAGTGGTTACATTACCTTTACAAAGCACGTTTTAAACCCATGATTTTTCCTCTCTCTCTTGAACACTCACAAAGCACAATGAGACCAACATGATATATTGTACAACTCAAAACACGTTCATTTATTATTTTTCCTGCAAAAAGAAAAGTATAAGAAAACGCTAGTACTCACCTGAGGGGGCGGTGGATCTAGTACGTGGTAAGTTTCTAACGAAGTTCTAGCACTACAAAAAAAGTCTATTTTATCAAAAAATTTACACGCTTTTAAATAGTGTGAAAAATATTTTAAGTTTATTAACACATATGAATGTGTAAAAAATAGTTACATAAATAAGTGTGAACAAATATTAAACACGTAAAATGTTCTCCCACTTATATTTGTTGCAAATAAAAGTTCACACTTTTGAGTGTGAAAAAATTTATACTTTGTCCACACTTTAAAGTGTGAACCCCTATTTGTAACACTCAGATCCTCTGCACTTCTCATGTGTGGGGATATTTGGGGTTACAAATGATGTCTACACTTGAAAATGTAAACACATTATTAATTTGTTCACACTAAAAAGTGTTAACTATTTCTCTAAACAAATCTAAGTGTGAAAACTATTTTGTTTTTCAAAATTTGTTTACATTTATTTATGTAACTAATTTGTTCACATTTATTCGAAATATTGAATAATTTTTTAAAGTGTGAAAAAAAATATAAGATGACAAGTGGCTGGGGTTTTATTTGTTAGGGTTAGGCTTTGTTAGTTCTAGGCTTCATTAAAGAAAAAGAGGTGATGGCCAAATAAATAACAAATTTTGTAGAGGCCGAGTAATTTATAGAGGTTTGTAACTAAACCATGGTAACTTTTTGCACTACTAATAACTTTACTTGTCTCTTTTATTCAACCTTTTAAGGTGTGGTTTGGTTACACATTAATACACAATACTGAAATGGAAATTGTAGGTGGTGGTGGATGAAGGCAAAGTAATGAAGTAATGAGAGAAGCAAAGACTTTTGAACATATTTGACAATCTACATTGGAAAGAATCAAAAAGATTTTAAAATAACAAAACATGTTAGATAAGGTTTTGCAAGACTCGGCGTAAACAATATATGAATTGAAGAATCTTCGTTGGGACTTTATTCACATCTCCTTATATAAGCACTGGGATTTATCTTGTTATCAACGTTTTGGGGCGGTTTTCACGGTTTCAATTATATAAGCAAGATGTTTCCACGGGTTAATCATGTAAATGTAGTTTTCATCGTTCCAATTCATCAACGCAATTTCAAGTTTCAATCAAGGTTTTAGCATGTTTAAATGGTGGTTGCTTAGTTTGCAACTTTTATAATTTCCTGAGATGTATCATCGCTATGGATTTTCTTGATCTGTTCATCAAAATTATATTCACTTTTTTTTGAAAAAAACTGAGAGCTGTTATAAATTAATACTCCGTAACTGAAAACACTAAAAATCAGCCCATTAAGCACGATCAACTAAATAAGCACAATCAACCTTTTTTTTAAATAGTTATATAAACTTAGCCTAGCTCATAATAGACCACGATGGGCACGGGGACCAATCGGTCCGGATGTG
>BQNB010133608.1:0-18440 GCA_026074375.1 Tanacetum coccineum
GAAGTCTAAATCATCAAAATAACTGACCGTAGGCTCGGGTGATGGAAACGAAGGCATATTGACTTTATCATTATCATTTTATGAATCTGTTTTTAAATCATTGACAGAAACTATTTTATAGGAAAATGAATTTTCGTCAAAAATTACCGTGTAATCTTCATCGTCGGATTCGTCAAATGATATTCTAAGTCATTTTTATTGTCGTTAAGAGGACTTACCGTGGGTTCATAGGAGGGCGTGACTTCATATGTAAACGCGTCATCAAAGACTATAGCTGTAAACGTCTTCATCATACCAGATCTTACCATACTTAGCAGTTTCCCAATTATACACCTTACCACGCTTGCGAGCTTTTTCTTCCTCAAGCCTGATGTACTCTTCTATAGTGATGTTGGGGTCGTCCATATTTACCTGTAATAAATTCACTTGGAAAGAAAACTGTCAAATAGCCTAATACGCCGTATTCAGTAAATTGAATACGCCGTATTGATGATAGAGTCGAATACGCTGTATTGGGTTGAAAAAATTTATACGTCGTATCTAAGAAATTGAATACGCCGTATTGAGTATTCGACTCAGAATGTTACAGCAGGCTGTAACAATGCACACAAACACACAATATGCAAAATATACAATGCAGGAAATTAAACACACAAACAACCACACAATTATGCAATTTAAACTAAACTAAAACACTAATAAATAAGAATTAAACAACTTCAATCCCCGGCAGCGACGCCAAAAACATTGATGTTGCTTGTCGTGTAGGTGTTATTTATAGTTATCAAAGTTTTACATTTATATTTAGCCGACTAACCTAAAGACAACACTTTAACGGGCAGAGTACCCGGTCAAGATGTAACTTCATGGTAAGTAGGGTGTCGAACACTAAGAGTGAGAGTTAACCAATTATCCTATTAGTATTTATTCTATTCTAGATTAGTCTAATTACTGGTTAAACCTATGTTATATACGTTTATCTAATGAGATAAGGGGGGTTTTAGCCTGAGAGACTGGCACAAGTTTATGGTGACAAATAACAATTATAAGCACAAAATAAACTAAAGCAAATAACACAAAGCAAGAGAGCGGTACGACCCAAATATTAGAAAACTGTATTAACCATATTAAATCCAATTAAATGCAGGTTTGATTAATTAGTGCAATGGCTTGCTTATCTCCAAGCGGCATATCGTTCTTAAGACTTAGGCAGTACTTCTTCCTAAGACCTAGACACGAACAATCCTGTCCGATTAACGCATCCGCATAAAGCATCCTATAGTTTAATTATAATCTACCATAGGGAATTAAAGCAGTGGTGATCCTGTTAATACCATAGCCTATCGGGACTTTACCCACTTATTTCTTGATGTTGTTTTATACATCGGTAGTCCACCACCAAAATCAATACCAATTAATAAATGAACAATACTGGTTGAACAATTATCGGGTCACCTGCCGGTCAACTAAGCTCATAATCAAAGAGTAATGATAAGGTGTCATTTGTGATCCTATTGGTCCGGGCATATAGAACACAACATGGAGAGCCATCCCGACATCTAGGTTACTGGTTAGGTCTCCCTAGACCCAGTTGAATGATATGTCACATGTATAAGCACATAAATAAGTATAAGGCGATAAACATAATTAAACAACAACGATAAATTAAGCAAAGCCAGATTAAAACAAACTAAACATTATAATCTTCATTAACATGGCTAATACCCGAGGGTATTAGCCCACAATCATTGTCATTATGACAAACGTGATCAAACAATTAAAAATCGAATGATTAAGAAAGTAAGAATTACACGATGTCTTCTATGAAATTAGGAGTATTGCTCGACTTGGCTGCTCTTCTTGGCTTGAGAAATTCAAATTTAGTTGTATACTATACAGAGAATGTGATATTGCACACCAAAACTCGTTTTTGAGTCTTGTATTTATAGTGTCTGAAATACGCCTGGATACGCCGTATGGGGATAAGTGGATACGGCGTATAGGGGTTAATTTCCATGGAGTCCGCGATAAGATCAAATCAATTAAGATAATTACCATCAGTCATATCTTTGACTGATGAACAGCTGTGCATACGGCGTATTGGTTGTAGTGGATACGCCATATAGGGAATTGATCATTACGCGTTTCTTTTGTTGAGCTGACGCTGATACGCCGTATCTTCATTGCTGGATACGACATATAGGTGCAAAAAATAGTATTCTTCAAATGTCTTCGTTTAATCTCTAGAATTGCGCCTTTTTGCTTCTTCTTCATAAGTGACTCCATAATTACTGCAATAATAAACTTTAAGCAATTAAGTACCAATATCTTGCAATAATTATATAAAAGTGGGTTAAATACGTGGGATAAATGATAGTAAAGTATGACGTTATTTAATGATATCAACGACCCAAAACCCACCAAAACTTAAATTCAACCATTAAAACATCAATTGAAGATCAAATCAACACTAATAATCAATCCTAACATCACAAAGATCATCAATTGTAAGTCATTTCATCTATTTTCTTTCAATTTGAGTCTAGGGTTCACGATGAACACCAAAAATTGAAATTGGGGATTGTCTATTTTTCTTTCAATTATGTACAATTAGAACTACTAGAATACAATGTACAACTAATATGCTTCCTGTAGAGATAGGATTTGCACATATTAATGAGCTTGTAGAAAAATTGATTTTGAACTAAAACTCCAATTTTATTTTCAAATCACTCACGTTAAGAACATAATAAAATTGTTGTTATGCATTGTCAATACAACCTAAAAAAGTTTTCAAACACATGCATAATGATCTCATGAACAAATTTCGAGATACATATTTCATATGTATTTTTTGACTTGTTTGGATGAGCAAAATAAAATTAAGGAGTGTTTGGGTTAACTCTTAGGATTTTATGGTTAGGTCGAGTTAATCGTTACTCCAAATTTGTTGCATATAGGTACACACTAGGAACGAACTCAAAACATCAATACAAGTATAAGCGATTAAAATATGGTCTTGTTTGTGTCTTTCTAGGTAACAATGCCTCAAGCTACCGGTCTAGATCATCCAAAGACACGAAACTACATACCCCTAATATCAAATGAATTTAATCAACCCTTGCTAAACACAATGGCAAATCTTGAAAAACGGTACTTTCATGAGGGAAGGATTCTAAGTCCAAACTTTGAAAATATGAGTCATATTCGTGCTAAGTTTGTGTCAATCGGCTTTGATTGTTTGTTAGACATTAACGAATAGATTGTACCTCGCTTTGTTCTCGAGTTTTGTTGTCAACTCACTTTTACCTATAATCCTGAGGGTCAATTTGTTGTCAACTTCGTCATTCAAAATAAGTCATTCACCCTCACTCTTGAGGAATTCGGTTAAATTTTGAAAATCCCATTCAAAGGTCAAGTCTATAACACCAAAATGTGGTCTCTTGATTGTTTGTCAGTAAGTGTTCCAAGTAGAGGTCTTTATAAAACCAAACCTCCGTTTCCAAGAGTCATTAAGACTCTTATTAAAGTTCCTAGACAAGGTCAAGATACTCGTACCAAAAATAAGAAAACCATTATCGTAGGTGAAAAGAAATTTTAACCCGAGAGATTGAAACTCATATGAAACCTTTGGTTGATATTATTTATGAAAATGCCATTTGTCTAGGAGGACATATAGATCATGTCTCCGCTTATCTTTGTCACATGCTTTATTGCATTTAGACATCCACTCCTTATAACCTAGCATTTTTCATTCTCAAAAGAATGGAAAAGACTCGATTCAAACCAAAGGAACTCTTACCTTATGGAATGCTCTTGACTAGGTTATTCAAACATGTCATGTTTGTCTCTCCTGAGCTAGCTTTTGATCATTATCTCTTACATGATCGAACCATGCATCTGCTTGCTCCTCATTACGAGCGAAAGACACGAGCGGATCGGGGCATGAAAAGACCTCGTGAATTAAATGCTAGCTCTTCCTCCACCACTCAAAATTATCCTTCCTCATCTCGTCCACTTGATCACATAGTTGATGAAAATGATGATGAATCATTTCACTCCAATTCCTCTTCTCCTTCTCAACAAGTCTCTTCTTCATCTAATGTTGCTTCTAGAGTCCGTCAAAACCCTTCTCATGAAAGTCATGACTTGAACATCTTTCTATCCGAAACTATAACTCTTCTAACTTAACAACAAAATGCTCACCAAGACGGGTTAAGGTCAATTGGACAAGCTCTCAAGAACATGATGGGAGGAAAAAGGAAGTAAAAATGTCAGCATAACTTTTAAGAAACTATTATTAGTATTATTATCTCTCTCATTTAATACATTATGTCTTTTAAAATATTAGTACTATAATAATGAATGACGACTTCCGATTATTAGGGTGATCTTTTAAATTCTGATCATCCTATTAATGCTTTACTTGTTAACAATTTGTGTTAATATTGCATTCTTCCTATGTGAACTTTCTTAAGACTTATTGAAATTGCATGCTTAAGTTTAATGATTGATGCATTGTTAATTTAGATTTACTTGATTTTTGACTGGAATAAGATGCGATATTTTCTGAGGGAGAAAACTGGGAAAAGTTTGTTCTCTCTAAAAAATGGCCCCATTATTAATCAGGCGACCCCTTATCAATCAGGGACCGCCCCACGATATGGGACTGCCGACAAGAGGGAACAAAAATTTCGATTGTTTCTCTTTTTCTGTATCTTTGACCAACCTAGTCCTAGACTCTTGCTGGAATTTCCCTCTTTGAACACACAATTTCTTCAATCCTCATCTCCAACACCATGCTTTGCCATTTCTTTTCATCTTTCTCATTATTTAAATCATCAATCTTCTTCATCATCACCATCTTCCTCATATTTCTTCTTCCTCCACCTAAATGTCTTGCTCAAATCATCACCTAAACTTTTCTAGAAAACCAAGAATGTCGGTTCGTCAAGTATGGAAGCGTAAGACACCTCTTCTAAAATCATCACCTACTTGTCATAATGACTCACCACCTCCACCTCAAAGAAACACTCTTCACTCTATCTCACCACCTATGGACTACTGCCACACCCCCAAACGGGGCCTGGACGGAATACACGTATCCGGGGGCGTGACGTCATAATATACATCACACAAGATACAAAGAACGACCTCTAAGGGTACGTTTGAAAATCCAACATCGTTGCATTAATTAAAATAGTTAAAGTTTGACATAAGTTTAAAGATAATATGCGGAAGCGAATAAAAGTTTTAGAAATTGACAACGATGTTTAAACAGTAGATAATAGCGTTTCTTGAAAATCGGCCCAATGCATAGCGACACCAAATAGCAAGCAAAGACATCCACAGCTAAGCACCTGAGAAAAACATGCTAAAACGATCAACATAAAGTTGAGTGAATTCATAGGTTTGAATTTAATATTAAAAGTGGACTACAAGTTCACAGTACGCACGTGACAGTTATAACATATACAACTTCACATAAAAAGAATGTATTTACTGTTGCACTAAGCTCATGACACCGAAGCTCAATTTAAAAGGAAGCATTTTATATGCCAAATAGTATTCCACGCCCTAAAGGTATCTGACCAAGATCACCTATTGACATTCCGACATGGTATATATCCATTTGTTCGGGACCTCCGAATCTAGTAAGCGCTACTTACCCGGATAGGGATAATTACTCCCAATAGATCTATTTACAACATTCACACTTACTTAACCAGTATGGCCGGTTAAACAATTGACAGTTTATGATAATTCAGGCATTAGTGGTCTATTCGCTACTGAGGCAACACGTAATCAGGAAAAAGGAAATGTAAAGTAACTGTGTCCATAGTTTGAAAACAAACAATGTTTCTCACCCCAAAATAGTAAAGAAAAAGTAGTAAAACATGGGGCTATGAACTCATCTTAGCAAAATGAGTAAATGATAATCACGCAAGTAAAAGATGATATAGAAATCTAGCCGCGACCTAGAATAATAACGCGTCTCAGAAACACGGAAAGTATGCCAAGAATTGCACAATATGTTCATCACCAAAAGACATCCATGTGTGTTTGCTTTAGTTTGATTATCAAATCATGACGAAATAAAATCATATAGTTTTTCGTTAAGTTTCGGCGTTTAACCAAAAATTACTATTTTTAGAAAGTTTCTATTTTAGGAAAGTTTTTAGTTTCAAAACGTTAATACCGTCCCCTATATTTATTAAGTTTCCATATTTTCAAAACGCACTAACTAGCCTTAATCGCTTAACTTCTATGTCCGTTTCGCTAAATTTTTACCAAACTTACTATTTTTAGTAACTTTATCGCTTTTCCCAAAATATGCTAACGGCGTCTTTAAATGATACTAATCAATAGGTATGTGTTACTATATGTTTCGCTAGTGTTTAGAAAGTCCAAAAATGTCCGAAAGTGTCCGAAAACTCATTTTACTATTCACATCAGCACACTATTCATCCGGTTTTGTCGAAAAATGTTTCAAGTTTCATTTGGCTATAACTTGGTCGTTTTAAATCCAATTTTAATGTGCGATATATGAAAAACTATCTATTCGAAACGAGCTCTCCAAAAACTACTTTTACGCCTAATGAAAACATTTTTAGGTCGACTAAAACCTCAAAATAAATTTGGGACAACAAACACTTTTTGCCAAAAACGCAACCAAAATCCACCCAAACTTAACAATAGTGTCTAATCTAGCATAATCTCCATTCACAAATAATCCACAACAAAATCACACATAAATCTAACCTAATCCCTTCATTTCTATTGTTGCAACACTCATCAACTCTCATCTCACCTAGAACATAATATTTAACTAGTAAAATAAAGTAGTATCATTATTTATGAAATCTTGTCTTTAAAATCTTTCAAAAATTAAAACACAACCTATGGATGTATGGATCTTGAACATATAAGAAGAACATAAGAAAAACCACATAGAAAAATTTAAGATACTTACAAGAATGAAGAACAAGAAGTAATAACACAAGATCTATACCCAAAATCAATAAATCTTGAAAAACCAAAATAATAACCAAACCCTAATTTGTAGATCTTGAAAATACTTGGAATCAAAAGAAAACCTTCTTGGGATAATGTTGGATCTTGATAAAATGAAGTATAGAATGTGTGAATCTTGGTAGAAATCAAAAGTATGGATTGTGTGTGTGTTAGTGTGTGCCGTGGGCTAGGAGAGCAAGAGAAGGAGAAAAAAATGTTTTTGGTGAGGCAAGGAATGTATGAAATGACCTAAGTATTGCAAAGTGAAGTTTATATAGTGTGTGAACTAGGGTTTAGGATGTTTTTGGAACTAGAAATGGGTGACTAGTAAAAAGAGTGAACCAAGGACCTCATGGTCCTTGTGGTTCGTCCGATGTAGGCCAAGGAGGGGGTTTAATTCAAATTTCATAGTGCTATAGTGGTCCAAGGGTATACATGTGAAGTGTAATAGCCTTTAGCTTGTAGTGAGGATCAAACAAGCATGTCACTATCCCTTCTAAATGCATCCATGTGATGGTGTTTTGTCTTGAAAATTCAAAAGATGCTCTTGATTTATTTAAGTGTGTGTATGCGTATGTTTTAAGTATAGGGGGAGGGATGAACAAAATTTTTGGCTTAACAATATGAGATGGACGATAACTAAAGTTTACACGAAAAGATTTTAAGTTTTCGGGGTTCCGTTAGGTCAAAAACGCGAAAAACGCAATTTTGACAATAAAGCATAAAAATAAACATCGGGAGTGATCGTAAATTACGAAACACTTAGAAAAGATAAACTAACTCATATAATATCTAAACTAATGAATATCCGATGCCGGAACGCGTCTGATGATGTTTTTTAGATTTACACGGGTTTACTTTCTGGTAAACCGCCAGATTCAAACGTAACGTATAAAAGTCAAAAATAATTGTCAGAAAAGTTTAAAATATTTACCAAAGATTCTCGGGGTGTGACATTCTTCCCCCATTAAAGAAGCTTTGTCCTCAAAGCTTAAGACGTGGACGAAGGGTTAACGAAAAGATGAGGGCACTTTTTCTTCATTTGGTCCTCGCTCTCCTAAGTAAACTCGGGCCCTCGTCTCGAATTCCATCCGACCTTCACGATTAGAATGCGGCTTTGCTCCAGCCGTTTAAATTCTCGATCCATAATTTCAACTGGTTCTTCAATGAAATGGAGATTGTCATCAATCTGGATATCTTCCAACGGAATAGCTAGGGGTTCATCTACGAAACACTTCTTCAAATTGGAAACATGAAAAGTACTATGAACTCGGCTTAACTGCTCTGGAAGTTCAAGTCAATAAGCAAGCGTTCCTACTTTAGCAATAATCCTGAAAGGTCCTATATAACGAGGGTTCAGCTTCCCCCGTTTGCCGAAACGTATCACCCCTTTCCATGGCGACACTTTCAACATGACCTTGTCTCCAACCTCAAATTCTAATGGCTTACGCCTCCTATCGGCATAGCTCTTCTGCCTATCTCGGGCAGCTTGAATTCTCTTTTTGATTTGAATGATCTTCTCAGTTGTTTCATGAACAATTTCCGGACCAGTGAGCTGAGCGTCTCCAACCTCAGCAAAACAAATAGGCGATCTACATTTTCGACCGTAGAGAGCTTCAAACGGTGCAGCCTTGATACTAGTGTGATAACTGTTGTTGTAAGAAAACTCCACCAAAGGTAGGTGTCTATCCCAACCTTTCCCAAAATCCATCACACAAGCACGTAGCATGTCCTCCAAGGTTTGGATGGTTCTCTCACTTTGACCATCAGTCTGTGGATGGTAAGCCGTACTCATATCCAATTGAGTACCTAGGGCTTCATTCAACGATTTCCAGAAATGAGAGGTAAACTTACTGTCTCGATCAGAAATAATCGAAACTGGCACTCCATGCCTCGAGACTACTTCCTTCAAGTATTGTCTCGTCAACTTCTCCATTGAGTCGGTTTCCTTCATTGGTAAGAAATGAGCAGATTTTGTGAGTCGGTCAACAATTACCCAAATTGTATCTTGACCAGTTGATGTTTTTGGTAACTTAGTTACGAAATCCATAGTAATGTTCTCCCACTTCCATACTGGGATCACGGGTTGAACCAACAAACCGGATGGTTTTTGGCATTCGGCCTTGACTTTGGCACAGGTCAAACATTTACTGACGTAGGTGGCAATCTCAGCCTTCATATTCGGCCACCAATACAGCTTCTTTAAATCTTGGTACATCTTGTCCGATCCAGGATGTACCGAATACTTTGACTTATGCGACTCATGCATAATCAGTTCCCTTAAATTACCTCGACAAGGTATCCAACTTCTCCCATTCAAGCATAACGTTCCATCAGCACGTGGCTCTAGCTTCTTAATCATACCACACAGATCTTCTGTTTCATAATTCTCCTCCTTTCTCGCCTCAACCTGAGCTTCTAAGATCTGCACAGGGAGGTTCAGACTAATCGTCATAACCAAAGCTCAAACTCGTAGTGGCTTAAGCCGTTCCTTTCGGCTCAAGGCATCCGCCACCACGTTCGCTTTTCCCGGATGATAACGTATCTCGCAGTCGTAATCACTCAACAACTCTAACCATCTACATTGTCTCATGTTCAACTCTTTCTGATCTAGAATACATTGCAAACTCTTGTGATCAGTGAACACAACGCACTTCGTGCCGTATAAATAATGTCTCCACATTTTGAGAGCAAACACCACAGCTCCAAGCTCTAAGTCACATGTAGTGTAATTTTTCTCATGAATCTTAAGTTGGCGTGACGCATAGGCTATGACCTTCTCCCTTTGCATCAAAACTGCACCTAATCCTTTACGAGAAGCATCACAGTAAACCACAAAGTTTTCACTACCTTCGGGTAAAGCCAAAATCGGTGAACTACACAACTTCTGCTTCAACAGTTGAAATGCGGCTTCTGCCTTTTCACTCCAATCAAACTTCACGTTCTTTTAAGTCAGCTTCATCATAGGCTTGGCAATTTTGAGAAACCTTTGATAAATCGTCGGTAATAGCCAGCAAGACCTAGAAATTGATGAATCTCTGTCGGAGTCTTGGGCGATGCCCAATCCTTGATTGACTCAATCTTAGCCGGGTCCACGTGAATGCCCTCACTATCAATCACGTGACTAAGAAATTGTACCTTCGACAGCCAAAATTCACACTTCGAAAACTTGGCGTACAATTCCTCCTTCTTAAGTAACTCCAAAATTAACTTAAGGTGTTTTGCATGCTCTTCTTTGCTCTTGGAGTAGATCAAGATGTCATCAATAAAAACGATCATGAATATATCTAGGTACGGTTTGCACACCCGATTCATCAGATCCATAAAGACCGCCGGTGCGTTGGTCAGTCCAAACGGCATCACTTGAAACTCATAGTGACCGTAGCGTGTCCTAAACTCTGTCTTTGGAATGTCTTCCTCTCGAACTCTGAGTTGGCGATAACCAGATCTCAGGTTGATCTTAGAGTAGACTCTTGATCCTTGTAACTGATAAAACAGGTCATCGATTCTCGGAAGTGGATATCGATTCTTTACAGTCAACTTGTTCAGCTCACGGTAATCGATACACATCCGAAAAGATCAATCTTTCTTTTTGATAAACAAGACTGGGGCTCCCTAAGGTGAGGAACTCGGTCTTATAAATCCCTTGTCAGAAAGTTCTTGTAATTGAGTAGACAATTCTTGCAGTTCTGTTGGTGCTAATCTATACGGAGCTCGTGCCACAGGTGCAGCACCAGGGACCAAGTCAATTTGAAATTAGACTTGTCGCGTTGGCAGTAATCCAGGTAAGTCCTCTAGAAAGACCTCCGGAAAGTTCCATACCATCGACACATGCTCAAGCCTCTTCTCCTCCGACTCGTTCTCGATTTCCTTCTTCGTCACTTGTGCCAAAAAAATTAGGCAACCTCTCTCAATATATTTTTGAGTTTTAGTGCACGATATAATGCTCAACTTCAACTTCTCTTTTCTACTGCCTCTATCACCTTGAACTATCAATACTTCATCTCCATAGGGAATCCGCATAACCTTCTCATCGCAAATGATCACCGCATGATGGTTCACTAACCAATCCATGCCGATGATGGCGTCAAAGCTTCCAAGTTCTACCAGCATTAGGTCAATATTGAATGGGTGACCTAATAATCCTAACGTACAACCTCTAAGCACGGTATTGGTTTCAGAAATTCTTCCTTCGGCTAATTCAACAGCATAGCTAACGTCTAAAGTATCGAGGGTTATATCAAGCAAAGTACTAAATGTAGTTGATACGAAACTTCTATCGGCACCCGAATCGAATAGTATGAAAGCATAATGATTGTTGAGAAGAAACGTACCCTTGACGATATTTGAATCAAGGTTAGCGTCTCCTCCACCTAGCACATATACTTTCCCTCTTGCTTCACCAACTCTATTCTTGTTTCCAGTTTTGTTTCCACGGTTTTGATCCTTTAACTTTAGGCAATCACTTCTGTAGTGTCATTGCCTTTGACACTCAAAACAACTTACGACCCTCTGATTCACTACTTGACCCCTCTGAGTTGAAGTAGTGGAGATTGTGACCTTACAATCCCGGGTCAAATGCCCAACCTTGTTACACTTCCCACATCTCACTGTGCATGGTCCTTCATGGTGAAGCTGACACTTGTTACAAAGATGAAACAATCCATTATATGGTTTCTTCTTATTGTTGCCAGCCGTATAGGCTCTTGCTACATTCTGACCTCCTATATTTGGCCTTTTAAATGGTGGTTGCTGACCACGGTTGTCTCTCTGATTGACCTCTAATCTTATTTTGTTTTCAGCGTTTTTCACAACATAACCTTTCAACTTTTGGTCCATTAAGTTGTTAGCAATCCTAACAGCATCTTGCAGTCTTGTAGGTTCAGCAGCAATTACATTCCCTTGGATGTTATCGGGGAGTCCTCCAATGAATTTCTCAACCCGATCCTCCTCCTCGGGGACCATCTTGGTGCACATCATAGTCAACTCTTGAAATCTCTGAGTATAAGTAGCCAAATCATTGTTCTTCACGGTCAAGTTCCACAGTTCAGTTTCCATTTTCTGAATCTCATTTCTTGGGCAATACACTTCAGTCATTAGCTTCATGAGCTCTCTCTATGACATGGCAAATGCAGCCTCAGTCCTAATAGTCCTCTTATGTGAGTTCCACCAAGTTAGTGCACTGTTTAACAGTATTGCAAGAAACATACTTAACTTGGGACTTCTTTGGGCAGTTGCTGATATGGAACACTGTTTCCATCTTCTCAAACCACCTTATCAACCCGACAACTCCTTCCGTTCCCTTAAAGTTGAGTGGTTGACACTTCATGAAGTCCTGATATGTGCATTCTCTAGCAACAGGTCTATCACCTCTACCATTCTGATTTGGATTTCCATTTCCACCATTTCCATTCTCACCATCTCTATTACCGCCATTTCCATTATTGCTGTCACTGCCATTCTGGCTTTGATTCTTAGCCTCGAGAGAATTGACGGCACGGGTCGCCTCATGAGCAGCCAACGCTTCTTCCACACGTCGGTTAATGAGTTCTTCGATTGCTTCAGGGGTCATACCGGAGCGAGTGATAGTCATTGTTCTACGTCACAAGACATAACGCACGATGAGATTCGATACGAGGTATATCCATTTTAAATGGTAAATAAGGTTTATATAGAAAATACAATAGAACATGTTTTTCCAGAACAAGTAAATAACAATATAGATAAATACGCGAGAGAATCAAAACAAGCTTTTCATTTCACAAATAAAAGCATAATTCGGTTAGAACCAACCTAAAATAGGTACATGATTTACGATTATTTCTACTGCCAACATCTAGACCTAACCATCAGTCTAATGTCCTACATGATCATGGTACTAGTAGTCTAAGGGCGAAAACCTAAAAGTTTCTCAACATACGACTCCAACCTCCTAAGTCTCCTCCGAGTATCATCACAATCTCTACGAACCTGGTGAAACTCCTCCTGTAAAAGTGCCATGTGCCAATGAATACTGTCAATCCGATCTCTCTTTATACTCAACATAGCTCGAACCTTTAGATACTCCAGTCTCAAACTCCCAATCCTATCAACCAAACTAGCTCGCTCTCCACTAGCTACCATCTGATTAGTCTCCAACTGTCTCTAGTGGTCTTAATCTTAGTAATCCTATCAATACGAACCTCTGACATGTAGTAAACTATATCATAAATAGTATCCTCAAGATCAGGTATACATCCTCTAGAAGACTCAGAACTATCACCAATAACCAATGGATATACAACGATCTCTATCGTGTCTGCCACACTAGCCTCTACCTCAAAATCCTCATCATCCTCCCTAACATGACTAGCAGCAATCTCAAATCTCATACCTACACCATCCTCAGGGTGAGTTACAACTCCCTCACTAATACCTATATCTGCAACAGCCTCTGCATCAGCAGTATCCACCTCCATATGCTCCTCTTTGCTATCCTCTAGTGAGTATGAATCTCTAAACCTCTTGCGAGGTGGTAAAAGATCATCAGGAGTAAGGGCTCTCGACCTCGAAACATGAGTAGGTGATGGTACCGAAGTAGTAGGGGACCTACATCTCTTGTGAGATGTCCTAGAAGAAGGTGAAGATGAATCCAATGACCTCTCAGAAGATGAACCTAAAGATGACTCTGATGTAGTCAGTGGGTAAGGAGTGGACAATGGTGCAGACCTCCAACGTCTAAAAGCCTCACTATGTCGTGGAGTCCTAGCAAGTGATCGATGAACAAATCTCTGTGGTGTAGATGAATCAGCATCGGTGGTGTCTGGTGGTGTATGTCCGGATAAAGAATGATCTGAAGGTGCATTAGAATAAGATGAGTCTGGTGAAGAATAACGATCTGATGAATGATGAGATACACGTATCTATGCAAGTCTACGAGCAAGAATGGGTCTTACTCTCTTCCTCGCAGTCAACAACTTACGCGGCCTATTGAGGTGGGTGCGATTAGGTCGATCGAAAGGGATAGCCTCATCGGGTCGGATAAGAGTCGCTGAACATCGACGAATCCCGGGTGGAGCAACAACAGGTGTAAGGAGAAACTCTGATAATGGTGCAAGAGTATCATGAGATGACGATATGGGTCTCTGCTCAGCAGGCTCGGACTCACCGTCCGCCTCCATGTCATCAGAACACAAAAAGGGTGAAACCAATGGCAAATCTGGTGCGGGAGGTAAAGAATCCTCCGATGGATCAGAATCAGAAGAAGATGAATAATCCACTAAATCAAGTAACCCGACATGTGAGACGACTAAAACTGTCCCCACCTCCGGTGTAACTATAGGTTCAGCTGGAACAACAAGAACCTCAGGGATAATAGGGATAATAGCAGGAATAACACCAAAGAGAATCACTCGTGAGGCATGAGAATCCACACTCTCCTCAGATGTATCAGATGAAATAGAAATAACAAGAGCAACCATGACCTGCACAAGCACAAGTTTATATAAATCCTCTTTATATGAAACCATGCACGTGCAAGCAAAGCCAAGAAATAAGTATGATGCGAAATATGATATGGCAAAATGATGAATAACGTAATTATGGCAATATGATATATATAATCAGTACTTATATATATTAAACACTATTATTATAAGATATATATGTAAGCAGGTAAGGCACGTAGGATCACATACTGGTTATAGACCAGACCTAGATATACTACCTGGTTCTCTGTAACTTTGGCTCTGGATACCAATCTGTCACACCCCAAACGGGGCCTGGACGGAATACACATGTCCGGGGGCGTGACGTCATAATATACATCTCACAAGATACAAAGAACGATCTCTAAAGGTACGTTTGAAAATCCAACATCGTTGCATTAATTAAAATAGTTAAAGTTTAACATAAGTTTAGAGATAATACGCGGAAGCGAATAAAAGTTTTAGAAATTGACAACGATGTTTAAACAGTAGATAATAACGTTTCTTGAAAATCGGCCCAATGCATAGCGACACCAAATAGCAAGCAAAGACATCCACAACTAAGCACCTGAGAAAAACATGCTAAAACGATCAACATAAAGTTGAGTGAATTCATAGGTTTGAATTTAATATTAAAAGTGGACCACAAGTTCACAGTACGCACGTGACAGTTATAACATATACTTCACATAAAAAGAATGTATTTACTGTTGCACTAAGCTCATGATACCGAAGCTCAATTTAAAAGGAAACATTTTATATGCCAAATAGTATTCCACGCCCAAAAGGTATCTGACCAAGATCACCTATTGACATTCCGACATGGTATATATCCGTTTGTTAAGGACCTCTGAATCTAGTAAGCGCTACTTACCCGGATAGGGATAATTACTCCCAATAGATCTATTTACAACATTCGCGCTCACTTAACTAGTATGGTCGGTTAAGCAATTGACGGTTCATGATAATTCGGGCATTAGTGGTCTATTCGCTACTTAGGCAACACGTAATCAGGAAAAAGGAAACGTAAAGTAACTGTGTCCATAGTTTGAAAACAAGCAATGTTTTTCACCCAAAAATAGTAAAGTAAAAGTAGTAAAACATGGGGCTATGAACTCACCTTAGCAAAATAAGTAAATGATCATCACGCAAGTAAAAGATGATATAGAAATCTAGCCGCGACCTAGAATAATAACATGTCTCAGAAACACGAAAAGTATGCCAAGAATTGCACAATATGTTCATCAACAAAATACATCCTTGTGTGTTTGCTTTAGCTTGTTTAACAAAACATGATGAAATGAAATCATATAGTTCTTCATTAACTTCATTAAGTTTCGGCGTTTAATCCAAAAATTACTATTTTTAGAAAGTTTCTATTTTAGGAAAGTTTTTAGTTTCGGGACGTTAATACCGTCCCCTACATTTGTTAAGTTTCCATAATTCAAAACGCACTAATGAGCCTTAATCGCTTAACTCCTATGTCTGTTTCGCTAAATTCTTACCAAACTTACTATGTTTAGTAACTTTCTCGCTTTTCTCAAAATATGTTAACGGCGTCTTTAAATGATACTAATAAATAGGTATGTGTTACTATATGTTTTGCTAGTATTTAGAAAGTCCAAAAATGTCCGAAAGTGTGCGAAAACTCATTTTACTATTCACATCAGCACACTATTCAACCAGTTTTGTCGAAAAATGTTTTTAAGTTCATTTGGCTAAAACTTGGTCTTTAAATCCAATATTAATGTGCGATACTAAAACGAAAAAACTATCTATTCAAAACGAGCTATCCAAAAACTACTTTTACGCCCAGTAAAAACATTTTTAGGTCGACCAAAACCTCAAAATAATTTGGGACAGCAAGCACTTTTTGCCAAAAACACAACCAAAATTCACCCAAACTTCACAATAGTGTCTAATCTAGCTAGCATAATCTCCATTCATAACTAATCCACAACAAAACCACACCTAAATCTAACCTAATCCTTTCATTTCTATTTTTGCAACACTCATCAACTCTCATCTAACCTAGAACATAATATTTAACTAGTAAAATAAAGTAGTATCATTATTTATGAAATCTTGTCTTTAAAATCTTTCAAAAATTAAAACACAACATATGGATGTATGGATCTAAGAAAAACCACAAAGAAAGATTCAAGATACTTACAAGAATGAAGAACAAGAAGTAATAACACAAGATCTATACCCAAAATCAATAGATCTTGAAAAACCCTAAATAATAACCAAACCCTAATTTGTAGATCTTGAAAATACTTGAAATCAAAAGAAAACCTTCTTGGAATAACCTTGGATCTTGATAAAATAAAGTATGGAATGTGTGAATCTTGGTAGAAATCAAAAGTATGGATTTAGTGTGTGTGTTTATGTGTGCCGTGGGCAAGGAGAGCAAGAGAGGGAGAGAAAATGTTTTTGGTGAGGCAAGGAATGTATGAAATGACCTAAGTCTTGCAAAGTGAGGTTTATATAGTGTGTGAACTAGGGTTTAGGATATTTTTGGAACTAGGAATGGGTGACTAGCAAAAAGAGTGAACCAAGGACCTCATGGTCCTTGTGGTTCGTCCGATGTAGGCCAAGGAGGGGGGGGGGAAGGTTCAAGCAAAGCAACTAGCCATGGTTCCATGTTTAATTCAAATTCCATAGTGCTATAGTGGTCCAAGGGTATACATGTGAAGTGTAAGAGCCTTTGGCTTGTAGTGAGGATAAAACAAGCATGTCACTATCCCTTCTCAATGCATGCATGTGATGGTGTTTTGTCTTGAAAATTCAAAAGATGCTCTTGATTTATTTAAGTGTATGTATGCGTGTGTTTTGAGTATTGGGGGAGGGATGAACGAAATTTTTGGCTTAACAATATGAGATGGACGATAACTAATGTTTACACAAAAAGATTTCGAGTTTTCGGGGTTCCGTTAGGTCAAAAACGCAAAAAACGCAATTTAGACAATAAAACGTAAAAATAAATATCAGGAGTGATCGTAAACTACGAAACACTTAGAAAAGATAAAATAACTCATATAATATCTAAACTAATGAATATCCGATGCCGGAAAGCGTCCGATGACGTTTTTCAGATTTACGCAGGTTTACTTCCCGGTAAACCGCTAGATTCAAACGTAACGTATAAAAGTCAAAAATAATTATCAGAAAAGTTTAAAATATTGACCGGAAATTCTCGAGGTGTGACAACTACCCGCAAAGAGATTGAATTATTAATCAACTCCACACCATCTCCACACTCATCGATTCTTAAACTCCTACACCACCCTCTTCACCACACCCATTGGTTCAACATCCTACTAATGCTCAAGTAGGGTGTCATGCTAGCTTTTGTCATTGTTTTAGGTACACCACCAACCACTTCCACTCATTAAGAAATGAAATTAATTTCATTCAATTCCTTGTCACCTGTCTCATACCCAATCACGAGTCCATCACCACAATGATTCACCATCTTCATCATTTTCACTCTTCAATTAATCACTCCCACATGATTAATTTGCTCAAATAAATGTTCACTACCTTTTGGGTATCACATCTCATGATGTCCTAAATCATCTACTAGCTTAATTTTATTAGATTCTCTAATTATGTTATGTTAGGTTATGCTTATCTTATGTCGCATCATCATATATTGTCCTATATGGCTATATATGATCTTTCTAGGAATTTGAATGCACTTCATTTATGAGTTTCTAAAGTGTGGATTATACTCTTGAGATATTTGTCGTGCTATGTTGGTTTGCACTTGTACTTCTAAGTTTGTTTTGTATCAAACAAATTATCGTACGATCGATCCCTTGGTGCCCCAAACAAGGAGGAGCTTACATGAAGGGGGAGTCTTTGATCGTCGATTTCTTTCTCTCTACTATAATTCGATGATCAACCTTTTTGGATTCGACAAAAAGGGGGAGAAATGGAATTAAACTCATTAGT
>BQNB010133609.1:0-12846 GCA_026074375.1 Tanacetum coccineum
TGAAAAGTGTTGTTTTAGGTAAAGTCGGCCAAATATAAATTTAAAACTTAAAAGCATAAATTACACCTACACGGCAACACCATCAGGGAATAAAAGGGAATATAAGGTGTACTAGTTTGTTGCTCACTAGTAGTGGGTTCTGGTGACTCTGATTCCATGATTGTTTTTGGTGGAGAAAAGGTATTGAAAGGTTTAGGGGTTATTTAGGTAGGCGATGTACCTTGAGTTGTTGAGGGATTAACATGAGAGTTATTAGGTAAGTGATTAATGGTGCTATTTTTATCATCTTGTAAAGATCCTCTATGTGCGACATCTCTAACCAGGTTAGTGAAATCATGATATTTATTGCGCACTTGAAGAGGAAAAACTGTATCAACAAAGTTTACATGTCGAGATACATATAACCGATTGGTAGTAAGATCAAGACATTTATATGTTGATTGAGATGTAGAATATGTTAGGTTTTTACAACTAATTAACCAATTAATAATCACGAGTACGCAGCGGAAAACATTAACACGTATAGAATATGTAATTAACAAAGGGATCATGGAACGCGTACCTTTTAGCAATTAACGAATACACCGTCTTGAATATACGCATATGTATAATAAATAATACGACTCGAAAACCGCCCAAGTTACCAAAGTAGATAACCTCTATGGTATGCACACACTACACGTCACCGAGATACGCTGGGATGCTAGTCCGTTCTTCACGAATAAAACAACATAACATGATGTTCTTGTTTTATTACTAAACCAACTATCGAAACCTTTAAGCTAATAAAACAGATCGTCTAAAGCTAGAAGAAGATAACTCAAGAAAAGGAAAACTAAATCTTTTCCACCAATTATGCATTACAACGTGTGAATGTACCGAATAATATATCATAATGA
Organism: Tanacetum coccineum; assembly: GCA_026074375.1. Classification (NCBI taxonomy): domain Eukaryota; kingdom Viridiplantae; phylum Streptophyta; class Magnoliopsida; order Asterales; family Asteraceae; genus Tanacetum; species Tanacetum coccineum. The sequence goes on from BQNB010133609.1 coordinate 900, forward strand.
TGATTGCCTTCCATACAAAGTAATATGCGAATGGATATATCAATCGTAGTTTTCTTTTAGGGTTGTATATGTCGTCACATCTATCTAACCGAATGAATAAGTTAAGGTATATATATCCTCAAGACTTGTTCTCCAAGTCATACTCAAACACCTCCTCTTGTTTGCTAGAAACGACATTCGGACCCTTCTTTTCTTGTTTGACCATTTAATGATTTCGTGAAACATATTAATATAATTAATAAAAATATTAATTACATTAATAAGCGTATCCTCTGTGTAAACGCGTGTTCCCCCATAGGCTCACGTAATTTTCCGGGCATATATTATTTGATATATGTACATATCCTAACAGAATAACCTAAAAAATGGTTGCATTTTAGATGTGCTATAAGGACGTAATCAATGATAACAAAAACATCCAAATGGTTTAAGAGACTTGTAGTTTAGACACTTGTGGAATAACATTTGAAATGTTGATTTAAAAGATAGTTCTGAAGATGGAAGACGATTTATTAAGTAGACAACAGGTGGAAGGCTTATGACCAATAATGAGACAGAAGAGACGCAAAAGTGAAGTAAAGAGAGTCGGTTTCAACAATATGTCGATGACGTCTCTCAGTCGTGCCATTATGTTTAGGAGTGTGTGGAGGAGATGTAAAATTAGAAATCCCACATGAATTGAAAACGGGAATAAGTTTTTTGTACCCCGGTTGTCAAAGAAAATAGTTTTTATTTTGGTTCGAAAGAAATTCTCAACCAACATTTTAAATTTGGGAAATAATGTATACGTATCCGGATTTTTTCTTCATCGGGTATAGCCAAGTGTATTTAGTGAAGTGATCTATAAAAATGATATAATACTCGTAACCATCAATAGATCTTTTGGTTGGTCCCCATGCATCTGTATAAATAAGTTCTAAAGGTATCTTGCTAACAAAAGAGTTGACAGAAAAAGGAAACTTACGACACAAAGATATATTACACGAGTTATAGTGAAAATCACAAACAAGATGGGCACTAAAGCCATTGGACTTAAGAGCTAAACAAAAGAACTTTTTTTTGTGTGATGCCAATCACACAAAGATAACATGGTAAGGACATTTATGGAAGACTAGAAAATCTTGCCGAATAAACATCATCAATGTTCTCCACCCGAAGCAGAGTCGCCCACGTGCGAAGATACTTGACAAGAAAATAAGAAGAAAAAAATTTAACTGAAGCTGGGTTAGATTTACACAATTTTGCAATGGATATCAGATTATGTCTTAAACGAGGAACACATAAAACATTTGATAAAGATAATGGTCGATGAGGTGTATTAATATGTGTATGACCAGTATGTGAAATAGAAAGACTGTTACCATCACCCAATAATATTTCATCAGGACCTTCATAGTCGGCATATGTCTGCAAGGACGACAAATTATACGTGGCATGATGTGATGCTCCAGTATCAAATAACCATAGTTGTTTCATTGAGGACGTCATTGTAGTAACATTAGCTGTTGGACTAGGTTGTGCATTTAGAGACGAGGAGTTGACAACACATATATTGTTGTCTTTTAAGAACTTGGCAAAGTTCATGCAATCACAAATGTGGTGACATGCAATTTCACAAAATTGACAAAAAGAATCTACTGGATATGAGCGGTTGCCATTATGACTCTGTGTAGGGTGATAGGTGTTGCCGTTGTAACCACCACGAGATCTATGATAATTAGAGTTATAGCCTTGAGACGACTTTTGAAATTGGTGTGACATTGAGTAGAGTGGCTTTTGAGTTATATTGACTGTTTAAATGATATTGGTGTGACATTGAGTAGAGTGGCTTTTGAGTTATATTGGCTTTTGAGTAGAGTGACTTTTGAAATTGGTGTGACATTGAGTAGAGTGGCTTTTGAGTTATATTGACTGTTTAAATGATAGGAGGAGGAGTTGAATCTTTATCTTTCAACATCCTTTAAAAAATCGTTAGCTTTTCAAATAATTCAAAGTAAGTAATTTCTGAATGACGAACTTTGATAGCAGCAACAATCGGATTGAACTCATCTCCTAATTGGGCTATTATATGAACAACGAGATCTTCTTCACTAACATTACTATGAGTGAGTGCGAGTTCATCAGCAATTGATCGCATTTTATTGAGAAAATTAGCAACCGATTTCTTCTCTTTTGTGAAAGATAATAGAAATTGATACTGATTGGATTTGTTTCATTACATAACAAAGCATGTCTATTTATAATAAAACATAGCTTTGGGAATAAGCTACTAAACCCTAGATCTAATGGACCTCAAGCCCACAATGGCTTAGGCCAATAATTTATGCGTCTAACACTCCCCCGCAGTTTGAACGGGGCCTTCGATACGGACAAACTGGATGAATGTTGAAGCCGATTCTTCTTCTCTTTTTCTTCTTTGTTGCTCGTTTGCACGGAGATTGACTTGTATTTAACGACATAATTGTATATATTGCCCCGCAGTTTCCTCCATTTTTTATGACGTTTGCTATTATTATTTTTTACGTCATGGCTTATTTTGCCTTTAGGAGGGAGCGGCAATTTGTTGGACAACTTTTGTTGTCAACGACAATGATCTTCGACAACGAAAACAATCAGATGAGACAAAAAAGGGATAATCTAGGCAACTCAACAATTTTTTTGTGTGTTTTGACGGCTAGGGTTTAGGGTGTATGCATTGAATACGAAAATCAAAATCCTAAATTAATAAAAACAATAAAGCGGAAAAAAACGAGATCCCTCCGGATCACCGACAAGTAGCCGATGACCGGATGATAGCAATTTTTATTGGTGGATCTTACCTAGAGCTGTGATACCATGAAAGATAATAGAAATTGATATTGATTGGATTGCTTTCATTACATAACAAATCATGTCTATTTATAATAGAATATAGCTTTGGGAATAAGCTACTAAACCCTAGATCTAATGGACCTCAAGCCCACACTGGCTTGGGCCAATAATTTATGCGTCTAACAGTGCAGTGGTGTTATTATTATTATTATTATTATTATTATTATTATTATTATTATTATTATTATTATTATTATTATTATTATTATTATTTAATAAAACACTTTATTATGAAACTCAAGAGATTTACAATAAATTAGAGGGGAGTCGAGATACTATCTGGGCCCCCACTCCTTTAGCAATAGCGAAACTGATCCTATTAAATATATGAACAGCAGCACGTGCTCCAATGTCCTGAGTCATGGAGAACTTCCGGAACCGCTTCAGTAATGTAACCGCGTCTGCCTCTAATTCCCCCAAAGAAGAGAAAGAAAAGGGAAGAAACCCATATCCAATAGCCGCACACTTAGCCGTATACTTACCACGTTTACGCTGTGCAGCATCAATCACGGCTCGACCGGGTACGAAATCAACCATCCCGGTTTGCGTCAAAGGTGAAGATATTATTATTATTTTATTATAAATCACTTTATTAAGAAACACAAGAGATTTATAATAAATTAGAGGGGAGCCAAGATACTACCTGGGCCCCCACTCCTTTAGCAATAGCAAAACTGTTCCTATTAAATATATGAACATCAGCACGTGCCCCAATGTCCTGAGTCATGGAGAACTTTCGGATCCGCTTCAGCAATATAACCGCGTTTGTCTCTAATTCCCCCAAAGAAGAGAAAGAAAATGGAAGAAACCCATATCCAATAGCCGCACACTTAGTCATATACTTACCGCGTTTACGCTGTGCAACATCAATCACGGCCCGACCGGGAACGAAATCAACCATCTCGGTTTGCGTCAAAGGTGAAGATCCGGTCAGATCTACACACACATCAAGTCCTCCATCCCACGAGTAAAGTAGCATATCTGCTGGACGTAATGGTTTGTCACACTCATCATTCAACCCGATATCAACTTCCTTATCATCTGAGATCCCAGAACAATAACATGTGTCGACAAGGGTATCGCGCACAGCGTTATGACGATGTTTAATACCAATAATCCCTGCACATGATACAGCATGGTCTCCATAAATATCCCCGACAAAAACTCTTGAACAAGCTGAACAAGGCTTTGAAACAAAAAATAAAGAGATACCCAACCAATAATACAAAACACAACGATAAGTCTTACAGTTCATAGTTTGCCCTAACCCGGAAATAGGGACCGTCCTAAGCCAGTCAGAGGTATGATCCTCCCTTTGAGAAGTCCACAAGGCCATTTGTCGAGGAGATAAAGAAAATGTGGACAATAAATTTTTAGTAACCCGTGTGAAATATATATCTACCATTTTCTTCATGAGTTTGGAGGCAGCGATCTTACTTGGATTACTCAAAAGGTCTGTCTCCATATATGTATTAAACACAGACAAGGCATCATCGAAAATATGCCCGGGAGAAACAATATCAGTATGCCGAAGAAGCTTAGTCTGCAACCCATCAGACTGTAATCGAGAAGCAAGAAAGGCATAATTCAAAACATCACCCGCAAAATAGACATCAAGCCCCCAAATGCAAAAGGTAAGGTGGCAAGCCTCCATTGCCAGACGTCAAATCCTAGTCCGGAAGCAGTGACAATACGCTCTAGAAAAGAACGAAGAGCCACGTCAAAAGAACGTTAAGCGGACTCAAAGATACGGGGAGGGCATGTACGCATAGCAATGTATAGCATGGAAATACCCGCACAAGAATGAAGAAGCAACAACTCGCATTGAGGATCATTAATCTTAGCAATACTATCCATAAGCCCAATGGTTTTGGCCACACTCTTCATCACAAGCTCATTACAAAAATCAAAATCCACACAAGTGGGCCCACCAAGTAATTTGACACCATGCAAGGGTTGAGCAATATTAGGTGGAAAATACCTGCATGCCTGCTTCGAGGGTCTTCCTTTGGCAAAAACACTTCAGTTTTATCAACGTTGAGATGAAGGCCACACCCCGGCCTATCCTTCATAGTTAACTCTAAAATCTTCCCAACAACCACGGTATCTCCAACAATAGTACCATCATCCAAATACCAAGCATGCAAGAAAAGGCTAAAGGAGTCTCTAATCTTACATATTAAGGGATGTAACACCAAAGAAAAAAGCAAAGGGCCAAAGGGATCACCTTGCTGTATTCTTTGGCACGACCATAATGTGTGCTCCCCGTAATACAATCTAGCTGGGTTAGAGTAACAAAATTCTACCTAACGTAAGATAGCAGGGCAACGGAGATGAACTTCACGCAATATAACCTTTCGATCAACCAAGTTGAAAGCGTTCTTGAAATCCACCAACAACATCGAAAGATCAACGTCATCCCCACAAGCCTCAATAAAACGGTTCACGAAATGAAGGATAGCCTCACTTCCCTCCGCAACCCTAACACCGAACTGAAGACTGTCTAAACAACCATCCAAAGAATGACCAATCATAATAGCACTAACCTTATAGACAAGACGTCTCCAAACAGTACCCACAACTATAAGACGAATACCACCTAGTTTAACCAACGGTGTGAGAGGAGCACTGGAAATATACTCACCCAACATGTTGGGGCATTTTCCATCAAGAAAGAGATTCACCACTTGGGTGATATAGGATACCAACTCATCAAAAATAGCAACATCGGCTCCACTTAAACAGTCCAAGATGTGTTGGACACGCAAACCATCCCGCCCACAAGATGTGCCATGAGGAAAACTCTTGATCCTGTCTAGAACCACTGCCAGAGATGCAACGAGGTGATGATGATCAATAGATATATGTGGCAATGAAGGGGGAGGCTTGAAAGTGTGCTTGGTCTTTAAGTCTTCAAGAGTAACATCTTTGTAAGGAGCATCACTAGAAGAGGAAAGAACTCGAACTGCTTCAGTATAATGGCTATCACAAATCTTCCTCTTACATTACTTTATATTTCGTTCACCCAAATTAATGTCTTCCTCATCAACCTCAGACAAAGGAGGTGAAGATTCAGCTAAATTCTCCCTCATAACTTGCAAACTACCACCTGGCAAACCCCAAGATCGAATAGCATTAACAATATTCTCTTCTTGACGTTGACGTTTAATAGCTGATTTGCACTCAAGATTACTTCTCGAGTGAAAGGTTTTAAGGAGACAAAGAGGCATGACTAAAATGCTAACCCTACAAAAGATGTCATCAGGTGTGCAGATCACCTTGTCAAGAGCTTCTTTCAAGACCCAAGAAAACCCCAAATGACACTTGAGAGGGATGGATTTGACAGTACGCAACCCTTTTGAAAATAAACTATCAAGGAGAGCCAAAGTAAAACCTCCATGCTGGACATGCACCACATCATCAACGTAAATTTTATATATTTTATATTTAAAATAGTAAAAAAAAAGGAATTTTTTTACATCTTACCCATATTCGGATTGATCGAACTCGAATTGACCCGACCCGAGTTGACCTAAACCCGAGTAACTCGAATTCAAAGAGGTTCGGGTTCGGGTATGAAAATTTTAGTCTTGACCCGACATTGAACTGACCCAATCAACCCGACCCGACTAACACCCCTAATTGCATGCGTGCCTAGCAAGAACATGTCGTAAACATTGCATTGACTAGAAATTTTGGTTACAAGTCCTATTTAGATGGATAAAGGTTCACGTGTGTTTGGCTTTTTATATTTATACAACTTTTGGGCTGAAGATAAATATTAAATTTGGAATTTAAAGTATTAGTATGTAAAAATATAGAAGCCCAACTATCTAAATTTGGATTTCATAAAAGTTATCACTATCTTTATCTAAACCAACAAATGATAACATAAATCAACCCAATTTTAAAAACAAAAATAAAAACTCAGTAAACATTTCATCAAACATTTGTGCAGCCAATTTTTTTTAGAAAAACAACATCAAATTCCATATAGCTTTGAACTTTTTAATACCCTTTATCAAGAATCATATACATGAGTAATTTCACACATACCCATTTCAAAGACACTACTTAATCGAAATACAAAAATAAAAAGATACAAAAATAAACATAACATTAATTAACTTTATGCGGTTAAGAAAATGGTGTTAGCAACATCAACGACGCCTTATACTGCAACCTATAAAATCGTCTCCCGTCGTACTCCACAACTACAACCGCACCTTGCTCACTTTTCGGCGCAACTTAAAACCCGTTCGGCGCCGTAACCGCCTCATCAAAACAACCTGCTTATCAGCAACACATTTGCCTCCAAGAAACCCACCATTAAGGTTTATAAACTTACAAAATAGATCAGGGATCTTCAAGTCTTGTTTGAATCTTGAAACTGAGTTACAATATGCAGAGAGCTAGATGCAAACTACCATGAAACAATAACACAAATGATAATTAAATCACAAACCTAAACATAAGTTTTGTTCCGTTATAATTCAGATGTGTGATAACCAAAGACACCAAACACACCATGATATCACTAATGGAATACCCCTATTGTTCATGCAAGAACACAAACACTAAAGTGGAAAGATTATGTGGCACTTATCCTTATCAAATATAATAACGCATTTATTGTCGCTTCTAGTGTTCATTGTCTCCCAATTCATTGTAGCACTAATAAAATACTCGCAAAATGTAATTGTCGAAACGGGTTGGAGCATAGTCGGATGGTGAGTTACAGTTCAGATCTGGAATGGATTGAGGTGGTGTGAGGTGATGTACGAGAGACAATAAACATACGGGTATGCAACCCGGGTCGGTAAAAAAAAGTTATCGGGCCGGTTAAATGGACCGGTGCGCCTGATATTTGTATGTTTTTTATAATATCGACGTTAGTTTAGTTTGTTTTAGTATATATGTATTTCACGTCTCATATTATTCTTCAACGTAACTCATACTTTTATCCTAATTCTCATTACTTCAAGTTCAAAAACAAAGTCGACAATAGTTTAGTTTGTTTTGGTATTTATGTATTTCATGTCTCGTATTTTCCTTTAATGTAATTCGTACGTTGATCAACATATTATTTTGTTTAAAATGATTTTGTTCTAAAAAATACTCTCCACGTTCTAAAATTATTGTCCACGGACAAGAAATACACAACTTAAGAAAATGTATTAATTATTGCTTTGGTTTCTACGAAAGTTTAAGAAAAGACGATTTTACTCTTTGACAATTAATCAATGTATACCTTTAGGTTTGTAAATATCAATTTTTATAAAGGGCAATATAGTAAACATAAAGAATTTCAAATAGTATTTTTAGTAGTAGACAATAATTTTGAGACATACCAAAGAAAAAAGATGAACAATAATATTAAAACGGAGTTAGTAAATACTAAATACACACTAACATGCCATAAGCAAGAAAAAAAGCTTTTTAGTTGTGTATTATATAATGGGCTAATGACTTAAAAAGTCATCTAACTTGACATTTTTTGTCTTTCTATGTAGCTATCTTTTTTTTAATATGTCAATAAACATTCAAATTTCGTACATTGTGTGTAGCGGTGAACTGCTTAACCTGCTGGAGCATATTAACCTAACGATCGTTAGGTTTTTTATTGCAACGTTAGTCCTTTTATACCAACGATTGTTTATAATTAACTGAAATATTGATTTTTTTAAATCGTTTTTATCATATTATTTTTAAAATTTATACGCGTTTTTTACACTTTTTACACGTTTTTTTACACTTTTTTACACGTTTTTATACACGTTTTTTTTACCCACGTTTTTATATACGTTTTTACACACGTTTTTATACACACTTTTAATTTAACTTTTTTACATTTTTTACACGTTTTTATACACGTTTTTTACACACGTTTTTATATATGTTTTTATACACGTTTCTATACATGTTTTTATGCACGTTTATGCACATTTTATACACACGTTTTTATATACGTTTTTACAAATGTTTTTATATATGTTTTTATATACGTTTTTACACACGTTATTTTACACGTTTTTTAAAACTTTTTTACACTTATTTTACAAACGTTTTTATATATTTTTTTACACATGTTTATATACACAATTTTAATTTAACTTTTTTACACACATTTTATACGTTTTTTTTTATATTTTTTACATGTTTTTATACACGTTTTTATATACGTTTTTACACATGTTTTTATGCATTTTTTATGCACACGTTTTTATATACGTTTTTATACAGTTTTTTTACACACGTTTTTATATACGTTTTTACACTTTTTTTACACACTTATTTTACACGTTTTTTACAAACGTTTTTATATACGTTTTTACACACGTTTCTATACATGCTTTTATGCACGTTTATGCACCCGTGTATAAAAGTTAAATTAAAAGTGTGTATAAAAACGTATATAAAAAGGTGCATAAAGGGTGTATAAAAACGTGTAAAAAAACGTATATAAAAAAGTGCAAAAAAAGTTAAATTAAAAGTGTAAAAAAAAGTTAAATAAAAAACGTATATAAAAACGTGTGTACACGTGTAAAAAGGTTAAATTAAAAGTGTGTATAAAAACGTGAGTAAAAAACATGTATAAAAACGTGTAAACAAGTGTAAAAAAGTGTAAAAAACGTGTGTAAAAACGTATATAAAAACGTATATAAAAACGTATATAAAAACGTGTGTAAAAAAAAGTTAAATTAAAAACGTATATAAAAACGTGTGTACACGTGTAAAAAAAGTTAAATTAAAAGTGTGTATAAAAACGTGTGTAAAAAACATGTATAAAAACGTGTAAACAAGTGTAAAAAAGTGTAAAAACGTGTATAGAAACGTGTGTAAAAACGTATATAAAAACATATATAAAAAAAGTTAAATTGAAAGTGTGTATAAAAACGTGTGTAAAAACGTATATAAAAACGTGTGTAAAAAACGTGTGTAAAAAGTGTATAAAAACGTGTAAAAAATGTAAAAAAAAGTGTAGAAAAACGTGTAAAAACGTGTAAAAAACGTGTAAAAAAACGTGTATAAATTTTAAAAATAATAAGATAAAAACAATTTTTAAAAAATCAAAATTTCAGTTAATTATAAACGATCGTTGGTATAAAAGGACTAACGTTGCAATAAAAAAACCTAACGATCATTATCTTAACCTGCTCCAGCAGGTCAAGCAGGTCACCGCAACACACAGTGTATGAAATTTGAATGTTTAGTGACAGATTAGGAAAAAAAAAGATGGCTACATAGAAAGACAAAAAGTGTCAAGTTAGATGACTTTTTAACTCATTAGCCCTTATATAATCATATTATAGGGGCAAAAACTGACGCGTAAGTAATATGATATTATGTTTGACAAGAGGCTTATTGAGTTTTATTTGGGCTTTTAAAATAAGTCGGCTTATAAAATAAGTCTTCTTTGTCACGCGGGCTTATGGAATGGCTTATAAGTCATAAGTCTCTATAAGTCAAACCTCATAAAAGGGGCTAAAAACTTTAGCTCGGGCCCTTTGAACCATAAATTACTAATATACCCATAAAGATATATAACATATACCCAAAATAAATTTAATTATGTTCTTTTTAGTAATTTAACAATAATAAGCCCTAACCCAGCTCATTTGCCAAACAAGTTTACAAAAATATAAATTTTAATTTCGACTTATATTACTCCCACCGTCCCAAAATTATTGTCCACAGACAAGAAACACACAATTTAATAAAAGTGCATTTATTACTGATTTCTCTTTTTTACTTTTAACGGAATGACAATTTTACCCTTAGCTAATTAATTTAAAACTTCTTTATGTTTGTAATAATAATCTCAAGTAATGGTAATATAGTAAACTCAAACTAAATTCCCTATCTATTTTTGGAAGTGGACAATTATTTTTGGACAACCAAAAATGGAATAATGGACAATAATTTTGAGACGGAGGTAGTATAAGCCCTAGCCTCATCCCCAGTCCTAATCACGGCACAAGCTCCAGCCCATTTCGCCTAACATACTTAATGTCATGTCTTGAGTTGCCTTGTATTTGACCAATCATGCTTTGGAGATGAATGTTTTATTTCTTGAGCTTTCTAAAAGGATTGAAAATACAATTTAGGAGTTTCAGAAAATAAGAAAATTGGAGATAGGGATAACTTGCCTACAATTATTGTAGCCAATTGGCTATAATCCCTACTAAAAATACACAAGAAATGACCCAAGGATCCGCAAACAGGATTCAGGAACCCGCAAACAGTACTCGGAGACCCACAATATTAACACAAAATTGTAGCCAATTAGCTACAATTTACAATAAATGTAGCTAATATTTCCCTATTGGAGATTGTTGTCATTTACAAATTGCGTACCAAAACTACTAAGTTTTTTAAGATTGGGATCTTACTGATAATCATTTTTGTCTTTATGAAATCATGATCGTAATATCGAATCAGGATATTAAGATCCTACTATAGTGTCATTCTCTACATTGACGTTATTAAATTTATGCAAATCTACATTTATTATATATCATATATCGTAGAAATGTATATCAAAATTATGATTATGAAGTATATAATACGAATATCCTCTTGTTTTTTATATTACACAAAACTTAATACATAAATTTGTAGTTTTTTAACTTGTGGTTCGAGAAAAGTAAGATAGGATCGAACGAGATCTTAGGTTCTTGGTCAATATCGGGATCATGTTAAGTCCTATCTTGCCTCTTTTTTTTCTCCATTTCAAGATCTTCGATCTTCGATCATTAAATCAAGATCTTCGATCTTCACCAAACCTCATTTGCTTATGGCGATCATCAAATCTTAATCGGTGATTGGCGATCATCAAATCTTAATCGGTGATCCCTCTTATTCAATTAACCTTACCGACAATTAAATAACCTCATCTTAATCAAACCTATTGATCTCCCTTCAATCCAAAATACTTCTATTGTCTGCTCATGGCCTTTAAATATCGTAGTAACGCGGATCATACCCGCTTAATTTCCAAATCCATCTTCATCACTAATTTTCCTGATGTCACAACCTCGAAAGATCTTTGGGTACTATGTCAATCATATGGGAC
>BQNB010133611.1:0-18439 GCA_026074375.1 Tanacetum coccineum
TCATACCCTCCAATTCCATCTTGAGCAACCAAGGCATTTTCAGTGGGAGTTTCCACTATCATAGTTCTTCTACTATTCTCTCTTCCTCTGTTTTCCTGATTTATAGAAGCTCTACATTCTCTTGCAAAGTAACCATTTTTATGACAATTGTAGCACTCCACTTTAGACCTGCCAAATCTAACTCTTTGATCATTTACATCTAACTTCCTGCCTGTCCTCTTGATGAATCTCCTAGCTCTAATTGTCAGCATGACCATTTCCTATTGTAAATCCATTTCTTCTAGGTCATCAGGATCAATTTGTTCTAGATCCTCTCGTACAAGTTGATGAGAATTGGGCTGACTAGCTAGGAAAGCACAGATCATAGCATCACTGAGGTTATCTCCAGATGTAGGATTACATTGAGTATGAGCATCACTAACTTTATAAGCAGTGTTATCCGCTTCATTTGAACTGCTATTGCAGTTGCTATTAGTGCTGTCGGAGGACACAAAAGCCACATTTTGTGGATTTTGGCTTGTACTTGATGATCCTGTAAGTTCAAGTTCATATATCTTCAAGTTGTTGTACAAGTCATCCAAACTAATAGTCTCTATTTCCTCTTTGTTCCTCCAGATCAAAGCATGAGTCTTCCATTCAGATGGAAGACTTCTCAACAGTTTTAAGTTCATGTCCTCTTATGTAATAACTTCGACTTGAATCTCCAACTGACTAATAAGTTTTTGCAACCTATCGAAAGTTTGGTCCATTGCTTTTGAACTTGATCCTGCAAAGTTCTCATATTGTTGCTTGAGTAGAGTTCTCTGAACTTTCTTGGATTCCTTGTTTCCTCTATATCTCTTCTCAATGGCTTCCATGAGCAATTTTGCATCTTTATATGAATGGAACTTCAGTTGATCCTTATTTGGGAGTGCCATAAACAGAGTTCCTCTAGCTTTCATCTTATTCCTCATGTCTTGCTTTTCTTCTGCAGAAGTAGGTTCATATTCTTACTCAACTTCTCCAACAATTCTCTTTAGCACTTTGTTACCATTCAGAATTACTTCCCAGAGGGAGTAATTAGTCATGAGAAAGTATTGTTCTAACCTCATTAACCAGAGATCATATTCTCCTGGGTTGAGGATAGGAAGTCTTGCAGTCCGAGTTGTAGAAGTAGTTCCTGCCTCCATTTTATCACAGAGAATTAGATTTAGTATGTGTTGTTTGTTTCTTCTTATTCAAAGCTTCACAACAAGCTCTGATACCACTTGTTGATCCCAATGAACAGATCTTAAACTCCTTAGCTTGATGTAAGGTTTAGTATCCTTGGATATATCGAAAGGTACTAAGATTGAAACTTTGGGAGTATGATATAAATTATGCGGAATCTAGTTTATACCACTAAGAAGAATAATATTAATGTGTGTATGACAAACATAATTACAACCAAAATAATAAGCTTCAATATATTAATACGAACACTCTTTGACAATGTTATGGTTACAACCTTGAAGTTATGAATACTATGAAAGACTGATATGATGTGATGCATATCTCTAACTATGTCTTAGGGTTCCTTTTATACACTAAGGAAACCCTAATGGGCTTACAAAATGCGTATAATGATAATGCATATCTATTCCTAATTTAACTCATGCATATTATAATAGCAGTACTAACTATATAAGACTAACAATACTAACTATACTAGCAGTACTAATAAAGTACTAGCAGTACTAACTAATATAACTAACAGTACTAACTACTTAGTCTGTTTTCTTCAATCTTTAGCAGCAGCATCAACTCTGAACCAGCAGTAGTAAATTAGCACCAGGAGTAGTAACTCAGAATTCCCAACACTAATCTTAATAATCCAAGAATAAGCTATTCGATTAAGGTTATTTGGATGTAAGCTAGAAAAGTGAGAATAAAAAGAATAAAGGATAAGAATAAGAAATAAGCTCAAGTCACACCATAAAAAATCTTCATCTTCATCTTTATTAATAATAAGCTAAGTACAATAAGCTGAATATTAAGCTATAAAAGCTTTTACAAAAACTAAACTATTACAAATAAGCTAAATAAAACTATGTGTGAAAATGTAGTGAAAGAAAAGTTTTCCAAATGAGAGGAAGTGAGGGGGATTAAATAGCTTAAAGCCTGGAGGGGAATTTTAGTCATTTCACACATCTCCAAGATTCCAGCAAATCTCAACCATTTTCAGCCAATCATTTGGTTACGTAAGCACCTCTCCACTAGTAAAATTTCCTCAGTGATGAGCATTAATTTCTTCTAGAAGCGTCGGATCACGCGTCTGTCAACTCTGTAACCTCGTCACCGTGTACACGTGTCACGCCCTTATTGGCCAGCCGACCTGCCACCTCTGTAACCTCGTACAATCATCAGCCGCCACTTGCATTTAATGAGCCGTCAGAGCCATCGCCACTTGGCAAGCTGTCATTGGACAACCACTACTGTCGTGTCAGAAAGTGGGACCCACATGAAATGTCATCCAGTGACGTCAGCAAGTTAACGGGTTAGTCAACGGGTCGGGTCATGGGCCGGGTCGGGTCATAGGTTGAGTCGGGTCGGGTTGCCGCGTGTCACCACCGGAGTGGGCCACGTGGCATCCGACGTGGCAGCGGGGTAAATTGCAAAAGCCAGCCTCGAACCCGCGACCTCCAGGTGAAGGACACAAAGGGTAACCCCTTTTCCAGCAACGCTAGAGTATCCTTCATTTATATATATGAAAAGGATTTTATTTAAGGGTTAAATGAGATAAGTCCTTATTTATTAAAGAAGGTCAAATAGAAATTTGACCGGTTCATAAAAGAATATTTGGACTGGTTCAAAAGGGAGGAAGGTACCGACGGACTCGTAATTTCGTGCTCTTTCTAGTGAAGTGCTCGGGGAATTTTTTTGAATTTGTTTGAATCTTGATAAACGTGAAAACGTCGTCGAAACTCATCCGAAAATCATCGTTTTTGCTTTATTTTCAAACCCTTGTACCTGCAATACATAATAACACATACCAAACATATTTGCAATATAATTTTACATATTTTATGCTTATTAGTCCATTTTAGTGTGTTTTCCAATATAAAAAATAATGTGTGTTTATGCACACATCACTCCCCTTAATTTATAAGGGATTAATATATAGTGTTGCGTACATTAATTTAAAAGATTTTGAATTTACTAAAAAATTCTTGTAAATTTGTACTCAACACTGTATATATTGGCCTATTATACTAGTCTACACTACATATATTACATATTCACAAGATAGATAATGAGATTGGACCTGTTATGAAAGAAAACCGAGTATGACAAAGTCATACTTTCCTTTGCATCAACTTGTAGTCCATCTCAAGTTCCCTTGCACCAACAAAGCATTCCAAGCTTCTTTTGAACTCTCTTTCCAGCAGGAGGTCAAACACATTTGAACATGAGCTTATGTGATTGGTGGTGTGGGTGTTGATGTTGTCTTTTTAGTAATCATTGAGATAACAGTGTCAATGAGTAGAGTTCTTTGGACAGCTGGGCCCTCTTGATGAATAGGAACATCCACCATTGATTGAATCTCGAGTTTAGCAGATAACATAGTTAAACTGGTTTGTACATTTCCAGCTTGTTTCTCTGCAACTTCTGCATCAGGTTTGTTTTCCTCAGCTTTGTTTTCCTCATCATTAGAGACGTCTTGAACTTCATTATCAGATCAAGAAATTGAGCTGCTTGAGCTACCATAATTGTCCTTTGGCTCATCGGGAACCTCTGGAATAATACCAGATCCTTTACTTGAACATTTGGAAAGTTGTTGAATTTTGTAGTCAAGCATGCTTCTTCTTCTTTTAGAAGCTTCCATAGCTTCCCACCGAACCAACAATCATTTCTTAAGTATATTCAAGGCTATCTTCCAAGCACATCGAAATAAGAATACCCGCACGAAGAAGTCTTGTTGTATAACGGCCAAATACACGAAGTACCCAATTTATCCCTTTCAATAAGTTGGAACCGTATCATCCAAGTCAATTAAGTCCCGGATGTGCGCATTTCACTCTTAAGTCTCGGATATAGACAATTAAACCCTCTAAGTAGTCGAAATGAAAACACCAAAGTCAACTAAGTCCCAGATGTAGACAATTAAACCCTCTAAGTAGTCAAAATGATAACACCAAAGTCAACTAAGTCTCAAATGTAGACATTTCTTCCTGCAGGATACTGACTATCTAAAGGAATCATCATACCTATGTGAACCTCTATTATCAAATATTTCTACTTCTTTAAAAATAATCTTAGTTATTAACCGATCGGGGAAATATTAAATGAATCATAAACATATCATCAACTTTAAGGCTTCTAAAACTACGTAATTATTTCCAAACAATCCTAAGCCGTTTAAAACTTATGAGGAGTTGGCAATCTTGGTCGTTTGTAGTTTCATGCCTTAAGCACTAAATCTTGAATATAATTTTTTAACCCTCTAAGTTATTAGTTATGACAAACTGAAGCCTTGGGAGTGGGGGGTTGGGGTGGTGTGGAGGATGGGTGGGTGGTGGGGTGTGGGGGCGGTTTGTAGTTTCATGCCTAAGCCACTAATCTTGAAATAATTTATAACCCCCTAAAGTTATTAACTTATGACAACTGAAGCCCTTGGAGTTAAAATAAATTAACTCTCCCGTAAATTATTATCTGTCAAGTTAAAACTTTTTCCATATAATTAATGTGACTTGTTGAAGATAATTCAAAAACACTTTCTCCCCCTCGAACAAAGACCCGTATTTTATTTAAAAATCTATTGTATTTGTTCGAGTGGTCAAAATTTCTTGAAAATCTGTTCGATATGTCAAAAACCGATTCTAATTTGATTATAACACTTTTTCAAATGGTTAACCCGAACATGATTTGTAAAATCAAGATTTTTGAGAAAAAACCGTTCGGGTTATAAAACTTATACCAATGGCAACCTAGGTCCTTCTAGTTGTAAGTTAAAAGTGTTAAGTCCTAAATCTTGCATTCTAAACCCTAAAGGATGAAACAAATAACATCTAAAGCCCAATTGAGTTAAAATTACATTAACTCTCCTTTGAATATTAATCCTTTATTGTCTAAAACCTTTTCTATTTATTTCTTGATAAATTTTGAAAGATCATTTTGAAAGAATTATTAGCACATTTCTCCTCTTTAAATGATGTCCCATTTTCTATTTAAAGAGCTGTAGACATTGTTTGAGTGATAGAAAAATTCTTTAAAAATCTTCTTCTAACAAGAAACTAAGATGACTGATTTGTTTTTGAAAGACAATACCAACAAAAAATAACATTTATCTTATTTTGAAAAATAAATGCACTAACATGTACATATATTCTGTGAGACAGCTCAGGTTGTGTAGCAAAGTATACACAAGCCTTTGCATGATCATAAAGTAGATCATGCCCGAGAAAGTAAATTCCCGTTATGAGGTCAAGTTTTCTTTTTGACGAAATAGTTGCCTTTACAATGAAGAACGGGTTGCAGTCTGAAATAACTGCAAGCCAATGACATGTTTTGAAAACTTTTGTTCGAACTTTATTTACAGCTCCGTGTCATTATTAAATGACATTTCTAAAGCCGTAAATATTATCGATTACAAACGACATGTCATGAAAAACATAATTTTGGTATTTTCTAATTTTATATTTTTGTATTTGGTTTTATAGATTTGTATTTTCTTTTTTGAAAATTTTATAGAAATGAAAAATCTTTTTGAGTTTTTATATTTTCTTATTTACATATTGTACATAGGATATGTGAAGAGTTACCACCATTATTCTTAATCTTCTTCAGCCAGATTTTCAGAGTCTCGGGAGACATGCTTTTCATTCCAAGCTAATCTATCAAGAAGTTGAATCTTTCTCGTGGCAAAGCTTTGGTGAAGATGTGTGCTAGTTGATATTTTGTTCTGATGAAGTAGAGTTCCACCACTTCATTTTCTACTTGCTCCTTAATAAAGTGGTATCTCGCATCTATATTTTTTGATGTTGAGTGTTAAACATTGTTGCAGCATAAAGCGATTGCACTCTTGTTATCACAGTACAGAGGAATCTTATTGAATTCAAATCCATAGTCTGTTAGTTGTGATCTCATCCATAAGATTTGAGCACAACATCCAGATAATGCTATATATTCATCCTCTATACTGGAGATAGCAGTGCTCTTTTGCTTTTTGGATGACCATCTAACAAGTTTATCCCACAAGAATTGTGCACTTCCAGATGTACTATGTCTAGTATCTTGACACCCGGTGTGGTCTGCATCTGCATATGCTGTTTGGGTAATGCAAGAATCTTTCAAATACCAAAGACCCATATCAATGGTTCCTTTCAGGTATCGAAAGATTTGCTTAATTACATGTAAGTGCTTGTCGATAGGCTTTGCCTGATACTGGGCACACATGCACACTGCAAATATGAGGTCTGGTCTGCTGGATGTAAGATACATTAAGGAACCAATCATCCTACAGTAATGTGTAGGATCGACTGGTTTCCCCTGTAGATCTTCATCCAGTTTACTTTTGTCCACCATAGGGGTGTCAACGGGACCACTAGATAGCATACCATATTTCTTTATTATTTCAAGAGCATAATTAGACTGGTTAATAAATATGCCTCTAGACTTTGAGAAATTTGAAGTCCTAGAAAGAAAGGCATTTTGCTCATCATCGTCATCTTTAATTTAGAAGTCATTATTTTAGCAAATTCATTACACATAGCAGGATTGGTCGAGGCAAAAATTATATCATCGACATAAATTTATACCAATAAGATGTCGCAGCATGCTTTCCTGGTGAATAGTATTGGATCGACTGCACCCTTGAAGAATTCTCGTGATAGTAGAAAACTGGATAACATATCATACCATGCGCATGGAACTTGTTTTAGACCACATAGTGCCTTTTTGAGCCTGTGCACGTGATTTGGCTTGTCTTGATCTACAAATCCTTTCGGTTGACTAACATAAACCACTTCGCGAAGCTCTCCATTTAAGAAAGCCGTTTTGAAATCCATCTGATAGATTGTCATGTTTTTGTTGGCAACATTAGCAATGAAGATACGAATGGCTTCTATTCTAGCAACAGGTGCAAAAGATTCCTTGAAATTGATCCCCTCCTCTTGACGGTATCCTTTAGCAACTAATCAAGCCTTGTTTTTTAGTACACCCTCGAGTTCATCTTTCTTGACTTTATAGATCTATTTTAGTTTGATCAACATCACAAAATCAGGACAGAGTACTAATTCCCAAACTCTTTGGTTCAACTGAAGTGAGAAAGGCATCAAAATAACACCACATAGCGTCAGTCTTAAGTTGCTTTCTTATGGAGACTAATCGAGAAGGATCTCCAATCACATTTATTAATGGATGATTCTTAGTCCATTTACCAAGAAGATCTAATGGAGTGTGTGATGGCCACACATTTGATGATGATCCTTTAGAAGTCGAGTCTTCATGAAGAGTTTCATGAAGTGGATCATCATGAAAGTGTGGTGTTTTTAGGGATTCTTTAACACCTTGAAAAATAATTAGAGATTATTCTTGTTTTGGTGTTGACGGGTTACTAGTAGATGGTGCATCTTTGTCAATTGAGGTTGACACAGGTGAACTGGTTGGATAAACTGGTCTTGGAGCAGCAACAACAAGAACTGGAGAAACAACACTCGAAGGAGGATTAAAGAACTCGTCAAACATTGGTTGGAACAAGATATCCCAATCATTTTTGGTGGGTGGTACATAAGGTGGTTGAGGAATAAGATTTGGAACGAGTCCTGAACTGAGTGTTCCAGGAGTCATTAACTGAGGCGCGAGTCCTAAACTGAACTGTTCAAAAGCCATTGTTGTCAGCTCATCAAAGGTTACATGAATTGTTTCCATGATTAGTCAGGGTCTTTTGTTGTAGATACGAAAAGCCTTCTTTGTAAGAGCGTAACCAACAAAAATACCAATATCGGCTTTTGCTTTTAATTTACCCAAATCCTCACTGTCATTAGTTGGATAACACAGGGAACCAAAGACACGGAGATAAGATAAATCCGGTTTCTTTTCGTGCTTCAGCTCATATAGATTTTTGTTGTAACGAAGATGTATGAGAGATCTGTTTTGGGTATAACAAGCTGTATTGACTGCTGCTGCCCACAAAATAATGGAGCTTTAGAAAAAATTAGCATAGTGCGAGCAGCTTCCACTAAAGTGCGGTTTTGTCTTTCAACAACGCCGTTCTATTATGGAGTGTGAGCAACGGATGTTTGATGTGATATTCCAAAATTTTCATAATATTCAAGAAGAGTTTGATTCACAAATTCAGTTCCATTATCTGTTCGGACATTGCATACAGTTGCATTCATACGAACTTGTATTTTCTTTAAGCATTTGATGATGACCTTAGGAGCTTCATCATTTGATCTAAAAAACTTGACCAACGTAAATCTTGAGTAGTCATCGACAATAACCAAGATATATTTCTTCCTATTTATATTCTCCACATGCATTGGCCCACAAATATCCATATGCAAAAGATAAAGTTTTTCTTGATTACTGTCATCAGCTTTGGGTTTGTGAGTGGAATTCTTGCTTTTTCCAAGATCACATGCCGAACATAAATGATCTTTCTTGAATTTTAGCTTTGGTAGACCTCAAACAAGACCTTGCTTAGCCAACTGATTTAAAGTACCAAAATTCAAATGAGACAACCGTCGGTGCCATAACCAGCTTTAGTCTTAGAGGCTTTAGATAGCAGACAGATTGAAGAAGACTTCAACATATCATCTAGTGAAATGGTGTACAAATTTGTGTCTCTTGATCCAGAAAGTAAATCATCACCGTCTAAATTCCAAACATAATATGTGTGTTTCCGAAATGCAACTTCGAGATCTAAGTCACACAACTGACCCACAGAGAAAAAATTATGCCTAAGACCTTCAACATAATAAACTCGTGGGATGGTAACATACCCTAGCTGATAATCACAATAACCCATAATCTTTGCAATTTGATCGTTTCTAAATCTAACAGTACCCAAAAATTTGCTAACGAAGTTGATGAGCTGATAGTGATGTCCTGTCATATGCTTGGAGCAGCCCGATTCCAGGTACCAGAGTACGATTTATACGACCTGAATTTGACACGGGAAGAAGATAGAGCAGTAGAAACATTGGATCCCCAGTTTTGCATGGGTTCCGAGTGGTTAGAAATCTTAGAACCTATGGTCTTAGATTTACTACTCGACCCTACTTGTTTTATATCTTTGAGTGTTCTAGATTTGTTACTACTTGGTTGTGTTTGCTTAACTGGTGTTTTTGATATGGATTTCCTAGGAGGCACTACTTTAGTGGAGATGATCCTAGTTAAGGGGCATGTATTTCCAACTATAGTGAAGGTTCGTCCTGTAGGTTTCTAGCTATGTCCAACATTAGTGTAAACTTTACCAGTAGGTTTCCACATTTTCTTCTTTTTGCTCTTAGCAGATCTAGATTTCACAGACTTAGACTTGACACGTGCATGCACATCATTAAGATAATCACTAACACAAAGATCATGAATAGCATCAAACATACATTTATGGCAGGTAGCACAAATAAGTTCAAAATTCACATTCAACACAGAATGCTTAACATTTTCATTACAAAATATTTTAGAAACACGATTCACATTATTCAAACTAGACTTAGCAATCCTAGGTTGGTCTTCTACTTTATTTTTTGTCTTGTTACTACTTGAAGTTTGTGAGATCCTATCTTTCTTTGTATTGCTTCTAGGCTTTGATCTCATAGCTTCAGTAGAACTGCTTACTCCTGTAGAAGGTGACATAGAATTTTTAGTGGTCTATTTTCCTGTGGTTGTACCTGTTTTTGTGTTTTATCTTTTGATGTGTCATTAGATTATACAAACCTAACTTTCCTAGTCCTGTTCATTGGTGTAACAGCAACTAACTTATCACTTACATGTTTTGAACTAGGACATGTAGCACTAACATAAACAAGTAATTCCTGAATGTGTGTGACAAACTTACAAGCAGAGGCTAAGTCACTATCTAAAGGCCTTAAGTCTTTAGCGTGTTTAATGATTTCACAAAGTATTTTCTTGTGTGTGCTTAAGATAGTCTACATGTGCAACCATATTATTCTTTATGCAAGGGGAAAGAGGTGGAAAATCTAGTTTATACACTTTTGAAGTAACCACATTCGAATTATGCACATTTTGAACATTGTCAACAACATTCTTTCCTTTAATATTCGCAATGTGTTCCTTCAACTTCACAATTGAGACATTCTTTGCTTTCAACTAAGCTTGCAACTCATTTATTATGAAAAATTCCTTAAATTCAGGAGCATCTTGATTATAGGATGGTCTGTTATTTTGAAAACTTTCTTTGCTTTGTTGCAATTTGATTTCAAGAGAAATACACCAATTTTGAAGTCGGGAACATCATTTCGAAAGTTCGTTGTAAACAGCCTTTTCAATCATATCATTCTTTTTAGAAAAGCTCAGCCTTAAGCACTAGAGTCTCATTATATTCATCCACAAAACTCTGTTGCATGGTTTTATAATCATTAATGGTAGCTAAAGTTCTAACAGCAGTATGCACAAGATATTGAGATATAAGAAGCTCTATTAACCGGTTATTTTCATGTTTCAACAGTTCTAATGCAGAATTATCATGTTCAAGAGAATTATTATTTGTAGGTAACACATTATCATAATTATCATTAACATGCATTACAGTATTCATCACATCTTGACAGATAATATGCTCTAAAAGCCGATCATTATCAAGGCTTAATTCCTTTTTCTCAATCTCAAAATACTTCTTATCTACAGAACATTTGGCAACCTTGGTTTCCATTTGATTAAAAACAGCTTTCGTTTCTTTGAGTTCTTTGTAGAGACCGTGTTCAAACAACTAAAAATATTCTTTCAAAGTTTGAGCAAAAGGTTTGACATCTTTTTTCAAAAGCCCTTTTTATATGTTCAACCCCCCAAGATCCTATTCTATTTCTAGTTATTTTGGTATGAAAAGTTATAGTTTCATCAAACTTATTAATATGCTCTTTCATTTTGTGAAAACTATCTTTTACCAAACTGATTGGTGAAAGTTCACGAGGAATTTCCTTCTCTAAAACTGGTTCGGATTGAACTTGTGTTTTGACAGACACATGTTGTGAAATAGGTAACCAAAATGCATGTTCTGCAGACAATTGTTTCTGAGGCACAAAATGCTCAGATAGTTTATTTAAAGCCACATAATCAACGGGGGCAATATTCACTTTCTTTTCTTTTAAAGCTTGAACATTAGTTTAGCTACTAGCATTTTTTTAACCTACTCTCTTCAGCCAATTTTAAGGTTTCCTTACTATCAGTTACAGACAAAGCAACATGTGTCTTAACAATATTATTGCCATCATACAAAGCAGGTACTTCCCGTCGAGCTTAAGAGAGATAAAAAGGATTTTGATAACCAAGTGCAGTTTTGTGAGTTTTATCATAAAATGCCTGAGGTTTTGTTAACATATGCATTGTTTAAGTAGACTGACCCATTTTGTAAACCACATTGTCTAAAGATTTGTTTTTCTATGACATCACATGAATATCATCAAGATATTTATCTTTTTTTATCTGCAAAAGGATGGTTAGACTTTAGCTTAGACACGCCCGCATCCCTTTAATATAGGACTCCACCCCCACCACCACAACTCAATCCCCCCCCACCCTAGGAATACTTTTAAACTTACGCAAATGACTCAAATCGCCCACCCACTCCTCACATCAGAGACCCACAGCCCACCCAACCGCCCCCCCCTAACACCACTATACGACTTACCCTCGACTCCTTTATCATACATTCAACAGTTTTTTGATAAGTCTTCTTGACTTTCAACTGTAGCCTAGAGTTTGAAGTTTTAAATGATGTATCATTTCCAAAATCCGCAACCTTTGCATTTCTGTCAACAATAACCTGTCTTAATTGACCATCAATATACTTTTCTCTATCATTTAAATCAAACTTGTGTCTTTGTTCAAAAAGTTTTACTTGTTCTTTATATCTTTCAAGCTCAGTAGTTAGTTTCATTTACAATTATATTTTCCTGATGCGCCTTATTACACTTAGCAACTTGATTAGACATTTCTTTAATGACAGACATTAATAGTTCATCTTGTTGTACAGGAGAACTAGTGCTTTGAAAAACCAAAATTTTAGTTTCTTGCAAGTATTGTTCATAAGAAACGATATTACTATCACTTGTTATGTTATTTTTTGTGTGATTATCAAAAATGGTTGTTCAAAACACTATGTCTCTTGCATACTTTGATAACTTATATCATTGATGTTTGTGTCATGAGATGGTACCTCTAAAAGAACATCTAAGTCATAGGAAGAAAGATTGGCCATGAGTACTGCCTTAGCTGAGGGAATATCATCACAATCAGAATCAAAAGCATCAAGATCATCAGTTTGAAAATGTGCTAGAGTTGGGAACTCTTGAGATGCTTTGAAGCGGAATGACTGTATCCCCATTATCTGCTAAGAAGGCAAATTGTTCTGGATCCAAATAAGCTCCTGATTCCAAAGCTTCAGTCATCAACATCTTTTCCTTAAACCATGCTGAATTCTTGGGCCTTTTTGGTTTAGTGCATTGTCTAGCAAAATGACCTTCCTCTTGACAGTTGTAACATATAACCACCCTTGCTTGACCTACGGCCCCTTGCATGTTAACACCCTGATTTGTAGCATTGTTCCTTGCCCCATTGTTAGCATACCCCTGTGTCTATCTCCCTTGAACTGTCTGCATAGTGAATATTCCATCTTGAATGGTTGCTTGGTTCTTAGGATTAGACGAGGTTCTCAGCTGATTGTTTGTCTGTAGGAAACGAGGACCAAATGTTATGGTTACTAATGCCATTATCTTTTTCAAATTAGCAATTGGATCATCAGAAGGGTTAAAAGATAGAATCACAAGTCCGAATCCAACTCTGTGGAAGGTGATTGCTGAATAGCAGGTGCTTGATAGGATTGTTGCAAAACAGGTGCTTGATATTGTTATTGATGAACCTCTAGAGAAGGAGTAACAACTTGTGGCTGATACTATGATTGTTGAACAATTGGTGTATCATAAGAATGTTGTGGTACAGGAGGTGAGTAATATTGTTGAGTAGCAGATGACAGCTGAGGATAGTACTGAGTCGGGTTTAAACAAGTTGGAGAATTAGCAACCAAGGCTATTTGATCTAGATACGTTTGTCTTGATAAACAAACTTCATTTGCATGAGCTTCATGTTGCCTTAGATAAGCGTACAAGTGATCAAAGTTAGTGGTATGCATGTATTTTGCTAACTTGACATCTGTGACAAATTTGCTCCAATCAGGTTGAAGATTATTGACAAAATTTGTGTTGACTTGGAGTGGTTTCATTGTCATACCAATCGTATACATATCATTGATCAGCTGGGCAAACCGCATGTAGTACGAATGAACTGTCTCTCCAGGTATAGAAGTAAATGTGTCAAAATTGTCATACAACTTGGACTCTCTCTCTTGCAATGATAACTCTGAACCTTGAAGGAGTAATTTGACTCTATCCTAAATCTTCTTTGCATCTTCATTATGATTAACCAAATTGTAAATGTCTTGAGGTAAATCTTACAAAACAATG
The DNA here is from genome assembly GCA_026074375.1 of Tanacetum coccineum. Classification (NCBI taxonomy): domain Eukaryota; kingdom Viridiplantae; phylum Streptophyta; class Magnoliopsida; order Asterales; family Asteraceae; genus Tanacetum; species Tanacetum coccineum. The sequence continues at coordinate 13,662 of BQNB010133611.1, forward strand.
TTTATTGCCTTGATGTCAACTAATTTACGAATCTTTTCTTCATATGTGAGATCCGTGTATGTTCATGCTCTTATCGTTCCTGGAGTTGTTTCATTTCCTAGTTCTACCATTGTTCCATATTGGAAAGGTCCATTAAGAACTAAATCAACAAGTAACTTGCCATGTTCCTTACCTTTGATATACAACAACATACAACTTGCCCATGAACTGTAATTAGTCTTATCAAGCATAAGGGGCGGTTGTCAACCCCGACAACAATGACATGTTCTACTAAAGATAAGCTCATTTTAAATTACATTAAATGTGAAAATAATTTGATCAATTTAGTGATTGATGAGAATTATGTTAAAGTGTTGTTGTTATAAGTGATTTAGTCCTTGTTAATTTACGAGATTTTACTAATCTTGTTTAAACTGGGAAAATAAGTTAATACTTCACGGGATTTTACTAATCAAAGATAAACCATTGAACTTAATTTGTTGTTTAAAATGTCACAAACCTAAGTGTCACAAACCTCAGGAATATGTCACAAACCTAGGTGTCATAAACCTCGGGAATATGTCATAAAGCTCAATGTCACAAACCTCAGTGAGATGTCCTAAATCTTAGTGCCATAAACCGCAGGAATATGTAGAATACACAAACCGCAAACACAAACCGCAGACAAAAACCGCAGTGTTTAAGTGTGCACAAATCGCACAGAAATGAAGTTTTTGACGGAGTTTTTTTCCCTAAAAATGTAACAAACCGCAGAAAACTTGCTAAACATGTATGTCACAAACCGCAGTGGTGTAGAATACACAAACCGCAGTATTTAAATATGCACAAATAACAGACACAATCCACAAAATGCACAAACCGTAGAGAAATTGAATTTTTAGCAGAGTTTCGTTTCCTAAAAAATGTAACAAACCACAGAAAACTTGATAAATCTGTATGTCACGAACCTCAGAAACACAAACCACAGGATGCACAAACCGCATGATACACAAACCTCAGAATACACAAACCACAAGATGCACAAATCGCATAATACACAAACCGCAGGATGCACAAACCGCAAGATACACAAACCTCAGAATACACAAACCACAGTCTTCAAACACAAACCTCGGTATTCATACAAAAACCGCAGTCTTCAAACTTTTCCAGAAAACTAACTTTTAAATCACTTAAAAGACACACTTTTTGATGTTTTTGATCCAAACTTTGTACAACTAACTATATCTAAGCTATATACATCTTAAAAACATAAACTTTAATGTTTCAAAACACAAAAAATTTAGATTCTTGAAAAACAACGTACAAACTAGCTTAAAAACATATAAAACTATAGGTTTTGATCCTAAAAACGCATACAAACTCACACAATCACCCCATGGCGACTGATACCAATTGTCGATATCATAAACCAAGTAACTCTATGAGATATAATAAAGAACTAGAGAGAGAAAAGATGGTTGACACTTGTATAGAGAGAAAAAGAAAATAACATAAAAGAGGTGTTCTTACAAATGACCAACACCCTTTCTATGGGATGGAGAGGGCTTATATACTATCTATTTTGGACGGCTATGGGCTTATGTCCTATGGACTTGGCCCGGTTAGCTTTCTCGTAACCGAACGCTTAACTACAAGCTACGATATATTATATTGGAAGTGATCGAGTCTTTTATCAATTCCTAACATGTCTTAATGCGGCTCAGCAAAACTATACTGTTATAGAAAAAGAACTTATGGCTGTAGTTTTTGCATTCGATAAATTCTGACTCTATCTGGTGTTTTCCAAAACTGCTATCTACACCGATCACTCCGCTTTAAGACACCTCTTCAAAAAGCAAGATGCTAAGCCACATCTCATACGTTGGATATTCCTATTGCAAGAATTTGATATCGAAATCAAAGACAAAAAAAGTACCAAAAATGTTGCTACCGATCACTTATCACAGATTGAAAATGACGAGACAAGTGATAATGACGATGACATCGACGATAACTTTCTTGGTGAATCTCTAACAGAAATTAGCACCAAAGACATACCATGGTCACAGACTTTGCAAATTATTTGGTAGGTGATATTATTCCTAAAGGAATGACGTACCAACAAAAAAACAAATTCTTCTCTAACCTTAAACACTATTTTTGGGAAGATCTATATCTTTTCAAAGTATGTTCAAACGGTATGATTAGACGCTATGTCTATGGACCAAAAACTCGTATTATGTTAGATCAATGTCACCACAGACCTACCAGTGGATACTATGAACCTACCACCACAGCTAAAAAAGTCCTAGACTCAGGATTTTATTAGCCGACAATCATGAAAGAAGCTCACACTCTCGTTCGCCTTTGCAAAGCATGCCAAAAAACTAGAAACATATCCAAACATGATGAAATACCCTTAAATAGTATTCAACTATGCAAAGTTTTTGACATTTGGGGTACTGACTTCATGGGACCATTCCTGAAATCCTACAAATTTGAATATATCTTAGTCGCTGTCGATTATGTGTCCAAATGGGCAAAAGCTCAAGCTTTACTGACTAACAATGCCCGAGTTGTTATATCATTTTTGAAAAAACTATTCTATCGTTTCAGAATGCCCAAAGCTCTCATAAGTGACCGAAGAACTCACTTCTGTAATAAAATAATAGAGAAAACTATGAAAAGATATGGAGTTACTCATCGTTTCTCTACATTCTATCATCCTCAAACGAGCAGATAAGTTGAAAATACAAATAGAGCCTTAAAAAGAATCATTAGAAAAACAGTGAAAGATATTCCCGCTGTTTGGTTAAGAAAATTAGATGATGCTCTGTGGGCCTTCAGAACCGCTTACAAAACATCCACCGAAACCACACCTTATAAACTATTATACGGTAAAACTATCATTTGCTATTTGAAATTGAACATCGTGCATACTGGGCACTTAAAAACTGTAATCCCAACCTCATCGCGGCTGGTAAGAAAATAATGTTTCAATTACATGAGTTAAATGAACTAAGACATCAACCATATAAAAACTCTCGTCTATACAAAGCAAGAATCAAAGTCTGGCATAACAGAAAACTTAATATGAGAAAATAATTCAAAAACGAAAACAAAGTGCTGTTATTCCATTTAAAGATAAGTTCAAACAGCCAAAACTAAGATCTCGTTGGCTTGGACCATACATTGTGAAACATCAATATCCATCCGGATATGTGGAACTATATGGTAAAGATGGCAAGACATTTATTGTTAACGGCCACTGACTTAAGCTTTATCATGAAGAAGATGATTATAATGACCGAAGGGAGGAAATCACACCCTTCTTTCCCAAAGAATGAATCACCGAAGCATGAGTCTAGCTAAAGACTCTGAAAAATTAAGTGCTTCTTGGGAGGCAACCTGTGCTTTATCTCTTTTCCACTCAAGTGTGGATGAGAACCCCTTTAAAAAATCCCATAAATATTTTCTTTTTTGTGTGTTTTCTTTTTTTTATAATTTTAAGGTATCCAAATCCAAGTAAAAAACAACAAGGGAAGAAAAACAAATATGCTCTCTAATGAATAACTTTCTCGCAGCTACATTCAATTTATGCCTGGAAAGTACCGTTTTCCTTTTATTTTCCCTATTTTCTTACATTTAGCAGTTCTCACATTGAGGACAATGTTCAACTTAAGTGTGGATGAAGAGTCAAATAGGAAAAAAATAATATATCAATTTCCTCCATGTTTGCCCTGCAATCTGGCCACATTTTAACTGATATTCTATAAAAAAGTAATATTTAGCTTTCTTCCGAATTAAAAAAATGTATACTACTTAGTAAGGGAAATCTTACTCAGATTGACATTATAACTAGCGTAAAATTACTCCACTAAATTGTGAGGTATATCCTAGCCTTTGATGCATATCTTTTGCATATTTTATGAGAGTGCCAATAATTTAGTAGCTCTAGAACTTGTGCTCGATTATCATTTACTAGATCGCAGCGAGGTTAATTTATAGACATTTTCATATGATAAGAGGTAAAATAAATCCCCATACAATCGCGCCATCCACAACACTCGCTTTTAGTGATAAAAATATCCCAAGTATACAGAAATGCTCAAATGTGCTCAAATGTTTAAGTTATGTGCCATCCTTAGTTATCGTATTGTTATCGTATTAAAAAAATCAAAAAAAATCAAAAAAAGGTTAAAGTTATAAGGTTTTGGTATTGGCACATGATATCATTATATTCCCTATACTCACCCACATCATATTTCACATTTTGCCTTTTTGAGATTTTGTCTAGGTGCTCGCGCCGCAACGGTCATGTTTATGTGTCTTGTACAAGCATATGGTAGCTATCTAAGTTATGTATGTGCAAATTGAGTGATCTCACAAATAAAAACCCTATATGAGTGACTTGTGTGAATAAATAAATATATCCATCTTGAGAGGTGCTTATGTTATATGTCTACGCCTGAAAAGTTTTAAACTAGTTAAACACTTGTTAAAATAAAAGCTAATTTCTCTACATCCACAATAAATGATTCTTGGTTTCTCGCTTTGATTGCTTGAGGGCAAGCAATAGCTAAGTGTGGAGGGATTTGACAACGCCTTAATTATACATGTTTTAGGCGGCGTTATTGTATATATTATGATCATTTCTCGTGAACTTTCGATACTTAATAGCATGAAATATGTGCAGGTTCACTTGAAGATAGTCCAAGACCAAAATGTCCAAGATATAAGTGTTTACACCTTATGGAAGCAAAGTTAGAAGAAAATAAGGAATAAATCCTGAGTTA